>CAMZMU010000081.1:18437494-18579019 GCA_947311845.1 Poa pratensis | reverse complement strand
TATCAAATCGAAACAAGACAATGATCTACAAGAATGCATATGTCTTTTCCAATACCAACTACTACATGTAGCATTTTCTTTCTTCCAAACAAACACCAATCAATTTATTTAAACATAAACTCTCCAAATGATAATATAATGCAGCAAGAGAGTATTTATAAACAAGTGCTAACAGCTCGAAGAGATGCATGAAAAACAGGAGCTAAAAGCACTGCAGTAGCTAGTTAAGAATACTCAACAAATATAAGTGAAGAACATGAGTATTCACATGAAAAAGCGGAGCGTGTCTCTCTCCCACACAAGGATTGCTAGGATCCGAATTTATTCAAACACAAACAAAAATAAAAGCACACAGACGCTCCAAGTAAAGCGCATAAGATGTGAAAGAATTAAAATATAGTTTCACTAGAGATGACCTGATAAGTTTTGTGATGAAGAAGGGGATGCCTTGGGCATCCCCAAGCTTAGACGCTTGAGTCTTCTTGAATATGGTGGGATGAACCACGGGGGCATCCCCAAGCTTAGGCTTTTCACTCTTCTTGATCACATAATATCACCTTCTCTCTTGATCCTTGAAAACTTCCTTCACACCAAACTCGAAATAGTTCTCATTAGAGGGTTAGTGCATAATTAAAAATTCTCATATTCTGTGATGACACAATCATTCCCAAAGCTTCTGGACATTAGCTACAGCCACCAATGCTTTGTGGAGCAAAGAAATCCACTTAAACATCGTAAAAGAGCGAATGCAAAACAAAAGGCAGAATCTGTCAAAAACAGAACAGTCTGTGAAGACGAATTTTTTCGAGGCACTTAAGTTGCTCAGATGGAACTGGTCCAGTTTAATGAAAGTTGCGTACATATCTGAGGAAGATGCGTGATTTTTTACAGAATTTTTCGAATTTTCTGCAGGAGAAAGCTCAAATTCGTGACAGCTAAAAATCTGTTCTGCGCAGAAATCCAAATCTTGCATCAACTTTCAATAAAAGACTTTACTTGGCACAACAATGCAATAAAATAAAGATACAAAGGAGTTGCTACAGAAGTAACAAGCACCTTGACTCAAAAAAAAAGAAAAAAAAATAACAGAAAATAAAAACAATGGGTTGTCTCCCATAAGCGCTTTTCTTTAAAGCCTTTTAGCTAGGCATAGTGATTTTGATAATGCTCTCATATGTATAAGAGTTGAATATAGAGAGCATCAAAAAGCAAATACCAAACACATTTAAGTCTAACCCACTTCCTATGCAAAGGAATCTTGTAAGAAAACAAATTATTGAAGCATGAAGCTACTAGCATAGAAAGACAAAACAAGTGCAACTTCAAAAATTTCAACAAAAAGAGAGGAGACTTGATATTATTGAGATATATGAATCCATGCTCCCTCTCTCATAAAAACTTTCAGTAGCATCATTGATAAAATCCACAATATAATCATCACATGAAACATTCTTACCATGATCCATATGCACAAAAGTATCTTCATTTTCCACATAAGAAAAGTTCTTCTCATTAATAACAATGGGGGCAGGATCATCATAAAGAACTCGAACATGATAGACAAGTTGTATATTAAAGGGATGGTTTTGGGTAATCTCTCCATAACTATGACAAGTTTCATGAGGATGACTGTAATTATAACCTATGTCATAGTATTCTTTATAATAATTATCAAAGACTGGAGGCATAGTATCATCATAAGCAATAGAATAGTCATCTTCCAAACTGTGTTCATTCGTAAACATATCATTATTTTTTAGAAGGAGATGTATCAAGCATATAATCAGCAATAGCAAAAGGATTTTCAAACACCTCATCCCCAAGCTTAGAGCTTTTCATATCATCATTGGAAGAAACATGGATAGTACTAATAGTATGGCAATCATTAATATCATCATTTTCAGAATTGGTACCCCAAAGATTTTCAATATCAAAAGTAGTTTCATTTTCCCAATCATGATCACTAATATAAGTAACAGGCATAGGTTCATCATCAAGTTCAGAATCATCGAATTCAGAATTATAAGTATCAATTGTAACAGGAGCAACAAGTTTGGGAGAAGATACCGTTTCCTCTCTCCTTTTACTCCTCTTCTTCTTCTTCTTTCCCCTCTTCTTTTTATCTTTAGGAGGGAGAGGTTTGAAAGGAAGCTCCTCCACATAACCTGGTTTAGTATTAGAGACAATGGAAGAAACTTGGGGGGACTCCTCTCTTTCATTAATGAGAACAAAACACATATTAGTCCTGTCATACTTTGGTAAAGTCTCATCCTTTATAATATTTTGTATGTAGGTGTTAGCATGGCAATTATTAACACAATAGAGATAACATCCATGCAACACACTATTCATATCAAGATCACTCATATCTAACAAGGAAGTTTTTCTTGATAACTCTTCACACCCCAAAAATAATGTAAGTTCATCATGTTGATTAGGAGTGATCATGTTATCACAATACAAATTTGCAGTAATTGGATTCGAAAGGCTATTATCATGACCTGAACATTGAAAATTAAAATGACCCACTTCATAGCAAAGTTCACAAATAAAAGGATGGAGGTCACAAACTTTTTCACCAAGATCTCTTAGAGCCTTGTACCATGTTCTAGTTTTTTCATTCCTATGATAGATACAATATTCATCTTCGATTTGATTAATTCCACAAGGTCTATGCATTCCACAAAAATTAACATGCTTATAAGAAATAGTATTTTCAGAAGTTTGAGCATGTTTATTGCAATCATTAACAACAATTTCATTTTCCATGCAAGTGTCTTTGAAAGGTTCATGATACACGTCCCAATTTTCTTTAGGAACATTAATATGAGAAGCAAAGGTTCTAAAACAATCAACAATAATTTGAGAATCAAGACCATATTTAGCACTAAGCTCTTGAAAACTAGCAGTTTCAACGAAAGACTTAATGCAATCATATTCATAGTTTATACCTGATTCTTTACCTTTGTCATTCTCCCAATCCTCAGCATTGTTTTGAATTCTTTCAAGAAGATCCCATCTAGCTTCAACCTTCTTGCTTGTGAAAGAACCATGTGAACATGCATCTACATAATCCTTGTAATGACCTGAAAGCCTTGCATAAAAATTAGTAACAATTATTTCCTCAGAAAGCTCATGGTTAGGACATTTGAGTATTAATGTTTTCAGCCTTCCCCAAGCTTGAGCAATGCTTTCTCCATCATGAGGGTAAAAATTATAAATGTAATTCCTATCTAGATGCACTTCATGAAGAGGATAAAATTTAGAGTAAAAGAGAGATTCAAGCTGTTTCCAATTCGAAGGTTGTTCATCCAGCAGCCTATACCATTCCTTTGCTTTGTCCTTAAGTGACAATGGAAATAGTTTCCTCATGACATTTTCTCTTGATAAACCTGCAACCTTAAATAACTCACAAAGTTCTGTAAGTTTCGACAAGTGAGCACTTGGATGGATTGATCCATCCCCTGCATACTGATCATTCATAACCCTTTCAACAATTTTCATAGGTATTTTAAAAGAAATACTTTCAACAGGTGGATTTGGAATATCACAAACATCATTAGAATTATCACATATTGGAGACAAAGCATTATCAAGGCAAAATAATTCCTCCATAGCTGAGGAGCAAAAAAGATTATTTTCATATAAACTAGCTTCCCCAAGCTTAGGCTTTTCCACAGCCTTAGCAATAATGGTGTCCAAAGAATTTATACTAATAACATTACTACCACTATTATGCAAACAAGCCTCCATAGGTTTTTTAATTTTCTCTTCAAAAGCATCATGTCCTAATTCCATATAAAGTTCATAAGATCTCTAATTTTTTTGTTGTTTTCCATTAAGCCTAACTAGTGAAAATAAAAACAAGAAACAAAAAGAAATAATTGCAGAATCTAAAGGAGATACCTTCCAACGCTTACCTCCCCGGCAACGGCGCCAGAAAATAGCTTGATGTCTACGCACGCTTCTATTCTTGTAGACAGTGTTGGGCCTCCAAGAGCAGAGGTTTGTAGAACAGCAGCAAGTTTCCCTTAAGTGAATCACCCAAGGTTTATCGAACTCAGGGAGGTAGAGGTCAAAGATATCCCTCTCAAGCAACCCTGCAATTAATATACAAGAAGTCTCTTGTGTCCCCAACACACCCAATACACTTGTCAGATGTATAGGTGCACTAGTTCGGCGAAGAGATAGTGAAATACAAGTAATATGGATGATTATAAGTGTAATTGCAATCTGAATAAAAATGGCAGCAAGCAAACATGTAGCAGAACTTGTTGTAAACGGTGTTTCAATGCTTAGAAACAAGGCCTAGGGATCATACTTTCACTAGTGGTACCTCTCAACATGTTAGCACAACTGAATGCAAGTAAATGATACTCGGGATTATTCTCCTTCTTGATAACACAAGAGTACTATGTGTAGGGCTGCAAAAGCACTCCTCAAAGTCTGAGTAAACAAACACCACAATTCCCAAGAACAAGCCATGATAAATATCTAAATTATTCATAGAGTCACACACAAGTACCCACACTGTCACCTTGATACCGTGTTGTCACAATGACTCCGGAAACTAGATACAATCACTTGAGTAGCATAAACATTACATATGAATTCAGCGATACTAGCAATACTCATGATCACATAAAGATCACACCATGGGAGAGAGAGATAAACCACATAGCTACCGGTAGAGCCCTCAGCCTCGGGGGAGAACTACTCCCTCCTCATCATGGGAGTCAGCAGCGGCGATGAAGATGGCGATGGAATTGATGGAGATGGCTCCGGGGGCAATTCCCCGTCCCGGCGGCGTGCCGAAACAGACTTCTGTCCCCCGAAACTTGTCGTCGATGGCGGCGGCGCTGCGGAACTCTTCGTGGAATATGACTTGGTGTTTTAGGGTTTTCGCGTCGGGGGAATAAATAGGCGAAGGGGCGGCGTCGGTGGATGCCCGAGGGGCCCACCTCACCCTTGGCCGCGCCACCATGTGGTTTGGCCACCTCGGCGCCCTCCTTCGTCTCTCCTTCGGACTCCGTGACGGTGTTGAAAAATAGGGACTTGGCCTTTTGTTTCGTGCAATTCCGAGAATATTTGCAGAAGTAATTTTCTGGAACCAAAAACAGCAGAAAACAGGAAACTGGCACTTCAGCGTCTTGTTAATAGGTTAGTCCTAGAAAATGCATAAAAATGATATGAAGTGTATATAAAACATGTAGCAAATGGTATAATATAAGCATGGAACAACAGAAATTATGGATACGTTTGAGACGTATCAGTACACTAGAGATGCATTGGAAGCTTGTCTCATCTACAAGGAAGGTGTTGTCACTATGTGCTTATTGGAGCCAAGCTTGGATGATCATGATCTCCTATCTTCTACATCACCAATGCTATATCGGTAACAAGTATCTACTTCATGCATACTTTTCTAGCTTTCAACCTTGTGTAGGTTGTTTCATGGCATGAATCTCTTTTTGTTGCAATTCATTTGGTTCTTGCAAAACATCTTTATTGCACATGTGAGTAAGCCGGGATGATTACATATCAAGGGGAATTTATATAATCATTTTCATGATTCACCAATCCCAAATATGTTAATCTAGCTCATTCTTCTCTATGTCTCGCATATGCAATATTGATGTTTTTCAAAATCATTTGCCTTTTGCGATACTTGTTATCTTTCTCGGAGCATCCCATTTTTCACCTTATCCCTTGTGGATATCTTTGATGCTATGATGAGTATGTGTTGGAAGTTTATCTATATCCCTTTAAGATAAAATTGAGCTTTGTGCTATGCTTTTAAGCAAAGATCTTATTGGTGTATTTATGACTTCCTCTTGGATATCATGTTCTTTACCTTTGTACCTATTTTGTGTGTACATTTTTATTTGTGGACTTATATCTTCGTGATTGGTGTCTACACATGAGAATAGTTACATCTTTAATTGGTATTCCAATTCTTTAGTGACCACCTCTTATTGCTTTTGATTCTTTGGTGGTTTCTAAAAGCCACAAGCTTTGCCTTTCATTTGGTTTACTTTTTCATCTTAATAAGCTTGTGGACCTATTTGCCTCATCTTCTTTGGTTTGTGCTCTACATTATCTAGGAGGGAGTGAGGATTCCATGTTGTGCACACTATATTGAAATGCAAATCCTACTTTGCGCACGTACCTTGGGGAGTTCCCTCTTAATTTTGAGAACACTTTTTCGGATCCTTTGTTTGGTTACTTCTTTTGTCGAAGTATCTTTCAATTGATTTTCTTTTGCAATCTTTGGATTCTCAATATAGTTTGATCTCCTTCCCAACTATTCGTCATTGGATATGTGCATTTGATTTCACTCATATTATGAGAAGTGCACACATTTTGGGGGAGCTCTTACTATATTGGCCTTCCAAAATTTTCCTCCCATTTCGGCAATCGATGCCAATGGGGGAGAAGTTTAGAGGGTTTGAGGGAATGCTTTAGTTCCGTTCTTAAGAATTTTTCCTTCATGCTCTTGCCTCCTTGCTCTTTGTGTTGCATGGTTGCTTATTATTCATTATATAAACCCTCGTAAAGGGATTGTCATCAATTACCAAAATGGGGGAGATTGAAAGTGCATGTGTTGCCCCATGTGTGGTTTTGGTAATTAATGACAATCCTTATGGACTAATGTTTGCATTGAGACATTCTTGTAGATCGTGTCCATAGGAAAAGATTAGAGTTCATATGTTGGACTCTAGAAGATTACATGATGACCAAGGTTCTATCCAAGGGTTTATATGAAGAATTGTCATGTGAAGAGTTGAGTTTATTGCAAGAATGGCTTGGAAAACAAGATTGAGTGAACTTTCATGTTATCTCCAAGCCATCATATATATCAAGATAAGAAGATGAAGTGCAAGTGGATTCATGAAGACGGAGCTTAGCAAGGCTCTCCCATCATGGTGTATGGGAGAGTATTTGGAGAGGTCTTCATCAAGCATGTGCTAGCAAGCACAATCAAGAAAGGTGTTCCAACTTGAGGGAGTCAAGATCGTCATCATCTAGCTCAAGTGGAATGCGCAAGGCAAAGGTATGATCTTGATAGGTTTTCTATTTTACCGGTCTCATGGTATTAGTGGGAGACCAGGTTATAGGATAGACGTCTGATTGCGTGGATCACACGTTCGCTGGAAGACCCCAAGAGGAAGGTATGAAGCAGTGTAGCAGCAGTTTCCCTCAGTATTAAACCAAGGTTTAATCGACCAGTAGGAGCAAGAAATCACTTCTGAAGGTTGTTGGTGGTGCCGTTACTCGATCACCAACGTGGAATCTGCACACAACACAATCAAACTACTTTGCCCCAACGAAACAGTGAGGTTGTCAATCTCACCGGCTTGCTGAAAACAAAGGATTAAACGTATGGTGTGGAAAACAGTAGTAAATTGCAGAGAATGATATGGAACAGTGTTTGCAGTTGGTTGTATTATCACTTTGTCAGTGTAAAAGAATGGACCGGGGTCCACAGTTCACTAGTGGTGTCTCTCCGTAAAAGATAACTAACATGCTGGGTGAACAAATTACAGCTGGGCAATTGACAAAATATTGAGCGCATGACAGTGCATATATATGACATGATGATTACTATGATATTCATGTGGGCATTACGACAAAATACATAGACCGTTATCCAACAGCGTCTATGACTAATAATCCACCGCCAGGTTGTCATACCGAGTTCCCCGTTGGTATTAAGTTGCAAGCAACGGATAATTGCATTAAGTAATGTGCGTAATCTAAACAAATGCATTAGACCTAACGGCGTACCCTTAAGCTGAGTATCGGTTATTTTATCCCTAGTGGCAACAGCACATCCACAATCTTAGAAGTTATTGTCACTCTCCCAGATTACCGGAGGCATGAACCCACTATCTAGAATAAATACTCACTCTTGGAGTTACAAGCATCTACTTGGCCAAAGCATCTACTAGTAACGGAAAGCATGCAACATCATAAATAACATATAAGATAGATTGATAATCAACTTGACATAGTATTCAATATTCATCGGATCCCAGCAAACACAACATGTAGCATTACAATAAGATGATCTTGATCATGATAGGCAGCTCACAAGATCTAAACTTGATAGCATAAAGTGGAGAGACAACCATCTAGCTACTGCTATGGACCCGTAGTCCAAAGATGAACTACTCACGCATCACTCCGGAGGCAGGCATGGTGATGTAGAGCCCTCCGGTGATGATTCCCCTCTCCGCCAGGGTGCCAGGAATAGCTTCTGAACCCTCCCGAGCTAGGGTTGACGACGGCGGCGTCTCTGGAACTTTTCGTGGATAATGGCTCAGGTATTTAGGGGTTTCGCGTCGGGAAGAATAAATAGGCGAAAGGGTGGCGGCTGCGGAGCCACGAGGGCCCCACACCACCCCACGGCACGATAGGGGGGACCCACGCGGCCCCATGGTGTGGGTGCCACGTGGCCCTCCTCCGTCTCTCCTCTGGACTCCGTCTTCATGTTGGAAAAATAGGAGGTTCTGTCCAAGTTTCGTCCAATTCCGAGAATATTTCCAAGAATATTTCCAGACTAGCTTTTCTGGAATACAAAAACAGCAGAAAACAGGAACTGGCACTGTGGCATCTTGTTAATAGGTTAGTCCCAGAAAATGCATAAAAATGACATGAAGTGTATATAAAACATGTAACAATTGGTATAATATCAACATGGAACATCAGAAATTATAGATACGTTTGAGACGTATCAACGGCGTACTATCAAGAGGGGCTCTCAAGTGAGTAACTTGATCGCATCTTTGTGAAGAGGTCAAACCTTTGCATACTTGGCATTTCATCTTTCTTTGTTCTTATTTGGCTTTTATCCATGTGAGAACTTAAAGCTTGTGTTCATCTCCATACCAAGCTCTAATGCATCAAAAACGGATTTCATATGTATATCTTATTGTGTTTTTGATGTTCTGGGTTTTACTGGTTTGTCTTTTCTAACAGAGGTCAAACTCTCTACTTGTGATTTCTTCCTCACATTATGGACTATGATGTGTATATGCATAATCTTGTTGAGCTTGTGAGTATCTTCTAACAACCCCAAGATCATAGAAAACGGAGTCCGGATGAGAAACATATTGCGGTTTTGGTTTGGAGGTTTTATCGGTTGTTCTTTTATCGAGAGGTCTAAACTTTCCCATTTGGTTTTATCCTCCATTGTTGGACTATGATGTTTCTCTACATGATCTTGTAAAGCTCTTCGTTGCGATTCCAACGAGCCCAAGAACATCGAAAACGGAGTCCCGGATGATCAAGATACGATCGTTTTCGTGTCGGGTGTGTTTGTAGTTTGGCTAGCCCCCAGGCCAGCCTAGGCCGGGTCCCAGGCCGGCCGGCCGGCTCTGCTGGTAGGCCGGCCTACAGGCCAGCCAGGCCGGCTCCCAGGCCGGGCTCACGTTTTCTGCGCATAAAGGTTGGTTTCGGGGAACCTATTTAAGGGGCCTTCTTCCCCAATGGTTCCCTAACTTTTTGAGCTTGTTTTCCCCCTCTTTCTCCTCAATTGTTGACCTTTGGAAAAGCTTGACCCCTTTCAATCCCTCCCATGATTCTTGCATATCTTTGAGGGAAAGTGAGACGAGATCAAGATCTACATTTCCACCAATCCATTCCTCCTCTAAGTGAGGAGAACCTAGTAGATCGTGAGTTCTTGTGTGGTTCTCCTCTTTGTCCTTCCTCTCTTCTCCCCCATAAGCATTAGTTGCTTTTGGTGGGATTTGAGAGTGAAGGATTTGAGCACTTGTGCTCTTGCCATTGCTTTGTGCATCGGTTTGTGCTCTCCACGAGGATTCGTGGAAGTTGAAAGCTTGTGAACTTGTTACTCTTGGGTCTTTGGACCCTAGACGCCTTTGTGGTGGTTGAGACCTTGTGTGGTCACTTGTAGCTGTTCGGGAGCCCCCAATTCGGTTGTGGTTGTGTGCCTCGGATCGTTGTTGTAAAGGCTCCGGTTTCCGCCTAGAAGGATTCCGATAGTGGAAGGTGAACTAATCCTTTGTGGTTCGCTTCATCGGAGAATAGGGTGAGCCTTTGTGGCGTTGAGATCGACCTTTGTGGTGCCTCACACCTCTCCAACGAGACGTACTCCCCTAAAAATGAGGAACTCGGGAATACATCCTCGTCTCTGCATGCCTCGGTTATTTCTATACCCGAGATCTTTACTTATGCACTTTACATTGTGATAGCCTTCGTGCTTTAAGTATTCTATTGCTATCACCTTGTTTCTTGTCTTGCCTAGCATAAGTTGTTGGTGCACATAGGTGAGCCTAGTTTATTTAGGTTGTTGGCTTGTTAATTTAAACACCTAGTTTTATTCCGCAATTATCAAGCCTCAACCGGAAAAGTTTTAATCACCTATTCACCCCCCCTCTAGGCGACATCCTTGTCCTTTCACACAGGCCAAACGGAACAGTTATATTTGTTAGAGTTGTAATTAGTCTAGCTGTACGGATACGTACCATGTCGTGTTGTACATGTATTGTACCCTGATATGTTTTATATATAGTGATGAGGTGGAGGCTTATACCCCACGAAACCCTAAACTACTCTCGAAACTTGGTATCAGAGCCCATCGAGCGCCGCCGCGAGACTCCTCCGCGCCGCCGCTCCTTGATCCTATCCACGCCGCCGCGAGTCCCATCCGCGCCGTCGTGATGACCAACACCGCCCTTCAGACCACCGAAGCGGCCGGAACCGTGATCGCTGCCGCGCCCGCATCATCTTCCGCGGCAACCGCGCCCACCATCCCCGTGCGCTTGGACCATGGCAATTTCATGTTATGGAAGGGCCTCCTCCTCCCGAACTTCTCCGGTGTCTAGCTCCATGGCTTCCTTGACGGATCCGAGGCTCCGCCGGCCAAGACCATCACCTAGGAAGAGGGGGACAAGGCGCTGTCCGTCCCTAACCCGGCGTTTCATCGCTGGTGGATCCAGAACCAGCGGGTCCTAGGACTGCTTCTCGGCTCCATGGAGTCCAACATCGCATGCCAGCTCCTCGGCTGCAAGACACGGCGGACGCGTGGACCGCAGTTCACGCCATGTTCGGTGTGGCAAGCCGCGCCAACGTCCGTCATATTCGGCGTCAACTCCAGATGGAGCGCAAGGAGGACTTGACCGCAGCAGCGTATATGCACAAGATGAAATCTCTCGCTGACGCCATGGCTGCCGCTGGATCGCCCGTCAGCAACGACGAGCTTGTCGACTACATCATCACTGGGCTTGGATCGGCGTTCAACTCCATCACCGCCTCTCTCATGATCGGCAACAAGTCGATGTCCTACTCCGAGTTCTACGCGAGCGTGCTGTCGTTTGAGGCCTTGCAGGCACGACAAGCCCTCGCCGAAGGATGGACCTCCTCGGCCATTGCCGCGTCGCGCCCTCGTCCGTACGGGAACCCCTCTCGGACGGGAGCTCCGGATTTCAACCTTGCCTATCAAGGTGGGGGCTCGCCCTATCAGGGTGGCAATCGTCCCAGCGGTCAGCAGGGGAAAGGCCGGCCCAATGGTGAGTATGGCAATGGCGGCTGGTATGGCAACACCCGCAACGATGGCGGCAACCACCACAATGATGGCGGCAATGGCGTCGGTGGTAACCGCAATGGTGGTGGTGGCGGCCGTGGTAACGGACGGCGCTGGAGGCCTCGCTGCCAGATCTGTGGCAATTGGGGGCACGAGGCGACGGACTGTCGCAATCGCTACAACCAGGAGTACCAGCACTCCGGTAATGCAGCCTCCACCAACTCCACCGACCGCAACCCCTGGGTCATGGACACAGGGGCTACCGATCACTTCACGAATTATCTAGAGCGACTTCACGTCCACGAGCGGTACGCGGGAAAAGATCAGGTGCAAGTGGCCAACGGACCAGGTTTGTCTATTTCGCATATTGGCCATTCAAATTTAACCGGTTCATCACTTCGTTTGAACAATGTCCATCATGTTCCACATATTCGTCAAAACCTCCTTTTCGTCTACCGTCTCGTTTCTGATAATGACGTTTTTGTTGAATTTCATCGTCATTTTTTCTGTGTCAAGGACAAGGCCACGAAGAGGGTAATCCTCCATGGTAGGTGTCAAGATGGACTCTACCCCATTCCTTTCGGCAAGGCATCGTCGTCCCCTCTCCCTGCATCCGCTAGTGCAAGAGTCATGCCTACGCAGTGTGATACGTCCATTTCGCATCACTATTTTATAGCATAATTTACTGTTATTCAATGATATATTTCATATTAAGAGGAGTTACTTATGTTATTTTGTCTTATTTTGCATGTTTGATGATCATCGGATAATTAACTGTCGGAGTCAGATTTCAGCTGGAAAAAGCAACGTCAAGGCACTATATTTCTGGAGCACTAAAAATATTTCCGAGAAGACAGATGTTCCTATTTTATCAGAAGATGGACTAAGCCAAAAGGGGAGGCTGAGATGGGCCAGGAGGGGCCCACACCACCCCTGGGCGCGGGGCCCACCTTGGCCGCGCCCTGGCCAGGTGTGGTGCCCCTGGCCCACCTCAGGCGCTCCCCTTCGCGTACTTCATCCCCCAGAAACCCTAAGACACGGGGAGTCCGTGAGAAAATATTCCGCCGCCTCCACGAGGCGGAAACCACAGAGAGAGAAAAGCTCTCCGGCAGGGAGATATCTGCCGGGGAAATTCCTTCCCGGAGGGGGGAGATCATCGCCATCCTCATCGTCATCGCGCTGAACTTCATCGGGATCATCATCTCCACCGCCATCACCACCATCACCGCTGCACCATCTCGTTCCGCTGTAACATCTAGGGCTATACTTTGTTTAGTTCATAGGGGAAACTCTCCCGGTGTTAATTACTCCTTGTGGTTGGTGCTATTGAGTTTTATCGGTGAATTAAAATATATGTTCAGATCGTTATCCATCATTATATCACCTTTGATCATGATCCATATGATGTCTCGTGAGTAGTTCGTTTAGTTCTTGAGGACATGGGAGAAGTCACGCTGTTAGTAGTGGAATTATGTTGAGTAATATTTAATGGTTTGATATTTAAGTTGTGGTGTTATTCTTCTAGTGGTGTCGTATGAACGTCGACTACATGACACTTCACCTTTATGGGCCTAGAGGAGTGCATTGTGTATTTGGTTGCTAATTGTGGGGTTGCCGGAGTGACAGAAACCTAAACCCCCGTTAGTATACCGGTGCACAAGGGAGCGTAGAATCTCAGAGTTTAAGGCTGTGGTTAGATTTATCTTAATTACTTTCTTGTAACTGCGGATGCTTGCAAGAGGTATAATCGCAAGTATGTATTAGTCCAAGTAAGGGCGGTGCATTAGCATAGGTTCACCCACACAACACTTATCAAAACAATAAAGATTAATCAACTATGTGAAGCGAAAGCACTTGACTAGAATCCCGTGTGTCCTCAAGAACATTTTGTCATCATAAGTAAACCAACCGGCTTGTCCTTTGCTCTAAAAAGGATTGGGCCACTTGCTGCAATTATTATTACTATCTTTTACTTACTCGTATTTTATTTACCAGCTATATCAAAACCCCCTAAAAACTTGTCTGCTAGCATTTACAGTGAAACCTTTACTGAAACTCCTTGTCAGCACCTTCTGCTCCTCGTTGGGTTCGACACTCTTATTTATCGAAAGTACTACGATACACCCCCTATACTTGTGGGTCATCATAGTGGCATCAGCGTCTTGGTCATCCCTCGCATAATGTAGTGAATTTTAGTGTTAAAACACATGAGCTTTCGTGTTCCTGATGCATGTAAAATGCATACATGAACTTTGCACTTTAATTGCTTATATTCCAATCATATTTGCATCATATAAGGGTTATATCAATGTTTTATCATGATTTTGGAAATATCTTAATGATTTCCTATTTTTATGGAATTAACCCTGCACAGGCAGAAAACCCCGTTTTCTTATTTTAATGTTTCAGGGACCCAAACGTCAACGAAATCACCTGGAAATTTACGGGCGTCAATATTTGGAAGGAAGAAGACCTGTGGGCGAAGGAAGCGAACAAGCGGAGGCCCGAGGCCCGAACGGGGGTGGCCCACCCGTTTGGCCCTCGTGGCTCCGTTGCCGTCGATTTTCGCTCCACCGACATTGTCTTGACCTAAAAACGCCTATAAAAAAGTCCCTCGACGTTCTCTGGAAGGAGCGCCGCACAAACACAGAAACACCGAAACGGAGATCAGGAGCTGCAGATTAGAGGGGAAAACTCCGGCGGGGCGCTGCCGGCGTGGTCTCCATCTTCTCCATCGACTTCTCCACCGTCTCCATGATGAAGAGGGAGTAGTCCACCTCTGGACTATGGGTTTGTGGAAGTAACTTATGTATCTCTCCTCTCTTGAGCTTCACTAATTAGCACCGTATGAGCTGCTGAACATGATTACGGTCACCGTTGTAATACCTTTGTGGTGGATCTTTATGATTTAATATATGTTTGAGATTGCAATGTTTGTTTCAGTTATGAGTATAGATGCATATTATGTACCCCGTTCTTGTCTACTTGTTTTGATCAAGCATGTTTATGAGAGCGTGTGTGGGGAAACGTGTGCATTAGTTGGAGTAACGGGGGGTGGCTAGTGCAGTGAACGTGAGAGAAAGTTCTGCGATCCACTTTGGTATCTTTACCTTACTTTGTTGCCTCACTAGGGATAAACTAAAATACCATGCTGCCGGGGATGTGGGCGTGACCATTGCCACTACTCCATGACTAGATCTAGCATGTTCTTATTTTCACTCCATGTCATGATACTTAATGCTATACTCTGAGTTATCTTAATTACTAAGGTGTTATGATTTAGTTCGCATCTTGGTGGAGTATAAGAGAGGTTAATAAAAAAAATCTCTATGTTAGGACGTGATGCCCATATATCTAAGTAACTTGTTATCAAACCCTGTGTTGCAATCTCATATGTTAACTGTGTGTGTTCCATTGTCTACCACTTTATAAAGAGAGAGTGCATTTGTGAAACCATGAACCCTAGTCCATTTTTAATCATAAGAAACACCTTTCCAACACCATATACCACTTTTCTATTTTCAGCCATCATTAAATCCGAAAATACAAAAATACTTTTCATCTTGCATACATCATTCAAAAACCGAAAAAATATCATTTATCATTGCATCCACCATCATTGCATATTTATTTCTTGTTTGCATTGCATAACTATCCTGATATCATTCTTACACCTTGTGCTTGACAACCACAGGTGAGGTTGAGAACCAAAACATATAACCTTGTTTTGTAGGTAACCAAAAGAAGGATAAGAAGATAAATCTACCACTTCAGATTCCCCGAGAGTTCGATATTAAACCCTCGAGTCACCCCTCGTGGGGAAAACTGTCTTCCACTTACTATACACTCTGCACTTGGAGTCTCAACCTAATCCCGTTTATTTTTGCAGGTATCAAAGCCTTACTCTTCGGGACCATCAGTTCCCCGTCAGACAATTTATCTTTAGTGTGTGATGCTTGTCAGCGTGCTAAAAGTCATCAATTACCTTATACTGCTTTCTCTCGTGTCACAACTGCACCTCTTGAGCTTGTACACTCTGATGTTTGGGGCCCTGCTCGTACTTCTTCTGGGGGGTACAAGTACTATGTTAGTTTTGTGGATGACTATTCTCGTTTTTGTTGGATCTATCTCCTCAAGCATAAGTCTGATGTGGAGCAGGTTTTCTATGCTTTCCAGGCTCATGTTGAGCGCCTCTTGACCGCTAAGATTAAAGTGGTTCAGTCTAATGGAGGTGGTGAATACCAAAAATTGGCTCGTTATTTTCAGCGTACAGGTGTGTCTCATCATGTGTCATGCCCGCATACTTCATAGCAAAACGGTATTGCTGAACGTAAACATAGGCACCTAGTCGAAACAGGTCTTGCACTGTTGGCGCATTCCTTCCTTCCCCTTCATTATTGGCATGAAGCTTTTCTGACAGCATGTTATCTTATTAACCGCATGCCTACGCCTGTTATCAACAAGGAAACACCTCTCTATCGTCTCCTCCGTGTCCAGCCAAATTACTCTTTTCTTCGCACCTTTGGGTGTGCATGTTGGCCTAGTCTTCGCAAGTATAATTCTCATAAGCTTGAGTTCCGCTCTAAGGCTTGTGTTTTCCTAGGCTATAGTCCAATGCATAAGGGGTACAAGTGTCTGGATCGTACCACGGGGCGCATTTATATCTCGCGTGATGTTGTCTTTGACGAGGCAGTGTTTCCTTTCTCTACTCCTGGTGTGATCGTAGACGTTTCCGCTCTTTCCAAGCTATCACTTTTCCTTGCGATGAACCGGTTACGAGTGAGCCTATGCGCAAATACGACTTATCCTATTTGTCCGCTGATCTTTCGCCGCAAGGTGCTGTTTCGTTCTTTCAGGAACCAGTGGGAGAGGTTGTTCCGCCGGCTGATTCCACGCCGGTGATCGACGTGCATGGCGACCGCATGATCGACGTGCATACGAGTGGCATGCATGGGCCGTTGGCGCCTCCCGATGCGGCCTCCCCAGCATCGGCCCATGCGCCTCCCAATGCGGCCTTCCCAGCATCGGCCCATGGGCCGCCGAGTGCTTCCCCAACTACCGCTCCTTTCCTGGACCAGCCCGTGTCGCCTCCTGCGGTTCGTCACTGGTCGCGACACCTTCGGCTGCTCCGTCCTTGCCTACTGTTCCTGCTCCGGCGCATAAGATGATCACGCGGCTGCGGGACGACACACGAAAGGAGAAGGAATTCAAGGACGGTACAGTTCGATACGACCCGCGACGTAGAGCATTTCTTGCTGCTCCGCACTCTCATCGAGAAGCTTTGCAAGAACCGGCATGGCATGCAGCCATGGCTGATGAGTTTGCGGCTCTCTGTCAGACCAACACTTGGGTCTTGGTTCCTCGTCCAGCTGGTGTTAACATCATTGGTAGCAAGTGGATCTTCAAGACCAAACATCGTCCGGATGGGTCTATTGATAAGCACAAGGCCCGGCTGGTTGCGCGTGGTTTTACTCAGTAGCATGGGATAGATTATTGTGACACATTCAGTCCAGTTGTGAAGCCAGCTACTATTCGTCTCGTGCTCTCTCTTGCAGTATCTCGAGGATGGACCCTTCGACAGGTTGATGTTAGTAATGCATTTCTCCATGGTTTTCTCACCGAAGACGTCTACATGCAGCAGCCACCTGGTTTTGAGGATGATCGTTTTCCCTCTCACGTCTGCAAACTTCAGCGGTCTATCTATGGTCTGAAGCAGTCACCCCGGGCGTGGTATGCTCGTTTGAGTCAGCTTCTCCACCAGCTTGGTTTCATCTCGTCCAAGGGTGATACGTCCTTGTTCATATTCTCCCGCGATGGGGTTCACATCTATATGTTGGTGTGTATGTTGATGACATTGTCATTGCCGGCTCTACACCGGAGGTTGTTGATCGTCTGGTGTGTTCCCTCTCAGACAGTTTTCCTATCAAGGATTTGGGTAAGCTGGAGTACTTTCTTGGATTGGAGGCATCTTACAATTCAAGGGGTATGACGTTGACTCAAAGGAAGTATGCTCTTGATCTTCTTCATCGAGTCAACATGGAGAATTGTAATTCCACCTCTCCGTCGCTTGATCATCGCGAGAGATTAGCCTGTGATACGGGTAAGCCACTTGGTGCTGATGATTCCTTCTGGTACCGTAGTGTTGTTGGCGGCCTGCAATACTTGACACTTACTCGTCCAGACATTTCCTTTGCGGTGAACAAAGTGTGCCAGTTTCTTTCACAGCCTACTAATGTTCATTGGGAGTCTGTGAAGCGTATTTTGCGGTATGTCAAGGGGACACTGCAGACAGGCTTGCAATTTCGCAAGTCTTCAGTATCCGGTATTAGTATTTTTACCGATGTAGACTGGGCAGGCAATGTGGATGATAGGCACTCCACCAGTGGGTTTGTTGTGTTCGATGGACCGAATCTCATCTCTTGGAGTTCGAAGAAGCAACCCACGATCCAGTACTGAGGCTGAATATAAGGCATTGGCAAATGGTGCTGCTGAAGCGATATGGGTAGACTCTCTGCTCAAGGAACTTGGTGTGACTTAGCAGCGTACACCCATTTTATGGTGCGACAACCTTGGGGCAACTTACCTGACGGCGAATCCAGTATTTCATGCTCGAACTAAGCACATTGAGATCGATTTCCATTTTGTGCGAGAAAGAGTAGCTGCTGGCACACTGGATGTCAGATTTATTTCCACTAATGATCAGGTGGCTGATGTGTTCACTAAACCAGCCACACAACAGATGGTAGACAGATTTAAGTCCAATCTCAACCTTGTATGTAGCGGTTCAGATTGAGGGGATATGTTAGAGTTGCAATTAGTCTAGCTGTACGGATACGTACCGTGTCGTGTTGTACATGTATTGTCCCCTGATATGTTTTATATATAGTGATGAGGTGGAGACTTAGACCCCCCGAAACCCTAAACTACTCTCGAACCTATATTCTGTAGTACCACCAGACAAGCCGTACAGATGAGATGGAGGTCCATCGGTCGCCAGAAGCAACATGAGATCGATCCGGCAATAACGAGTGTCACGATCCGTTTCAACGCTAGCGCCCAAGATCCACCGTGAATCGTGATAAATTTGTCCAGCCAGTAGCCACGATAGGGCACAACACTTGCGTGGTGGAGTACGTACGAAACGGCGCGTGGTCGATCGACGATAGGGCAGAGCTGGCCGGCCACTTGTTCCCCCGCATTAGTAGATGTAGGTGCCGCTTGCCACCGCCGTGTAGCCTCGCATGTTTGGTTCCGATCGAGCCGTACTACCGGGCTGCAACGCTGTCGATCGAGGCGTTCAGGCGGAGCATCTCTAGTCGACAACATACACCGTACATCGTTCCGACCCAAAAACATTTATCCGGGAATCCAGGTAAGCATTCTCTCCGACACTATATGAACGGTACCGGGGCATTTAGAATTACCCTTAGTTCTCTCCGCCGCGATTTAATTTGCTCCGCTAGTAGGGTTAGATAGCTCCGACGAGCAATTAGCTGCATCTCCTCCATGAAATGGAGCACGACTTCGGCGCTACGCCTCCTCCTAGCGGTGCTGGACTCGACGGTGCGCCATCCCTCAGGCGGTGCCAGCATCGACGTGGGGTCATCGCTGTCGCCCTTGAGTACTCCGACTATTTAGACGAGTAGTAGTCCGACGACGACGGCTCATATTCCCTCACTGAGCCAACCATTGACGACGCCGAAGAGCTCGTCGCAATCGCAAACGATGACGAGCTGATGGAGCGCATCCGGGACAAGTCCTTGCGCTCCGCTGTTCGCGTGGAGAAGCGGCGCCGTTGGGCCGACCATTGGGCCAAAGTGGTGAGCGCCGACCGGCTCGCGGGTGGCCTCCGGTTGAGAGCCAAGCACGCAGCGCTCCGCCGAAAGTGGGAGAGGGAGGAGCGCCGCCATTGCCTATTCATGCGCGACCTGTGACGCTCCTCCGACAACTAGTGTAGCGGCGCGACGCCGACCTTTTGGTTCGTTTCTTTAGATCTAAATCTAGTTCTATCTAAAATATCTAGCAACTATATATGTTTGATCTTGTATGATGAAAACTTTGTTTGTTTGCCGGGATGAACTATGTTTGCTGATCAAAATCGTGACGCGGCGTAGTTTTTCAAATTTTCCAGCACCACTTTACGTATATGTTCCGTCTGGTGATTTTGCATACCTCAAAACTGGTTTCGAAAAACCCGAAACGGGTTATACATTTCGCTTTTTTTTGCCTATCTGGCTCTCATGCACGGCAACGACGGGCGCCTAAAAATGCCGATTAACCACACGCACGGCGCACCCCAGAATATGCCGATCAAAATGTAGCGTACCTGCACTTAGAAATTGGCAAGGTACCTGTGTATAGTGCAAACCCCTGGATCGTTTCATTTGCACACACAGTTTAAGATGAATATCACAACATTGTATCAATTATTACACGAGGATCCAGTACTTAGGAAAATATCCTTTACAAATTGCATAGCACGAAGCTAGCTTTTAAAGAGTAAAGCAGCGGAAATTTATTCTTCATGGAGTCTTCATCATCTTCATGTGCCACAGGCGAAACATGTTGGTTGCAGACTCGAAACCCTTAACGAAACTCACTCGTCGTCAGAACAATCTGCAACAAATAAAAATTTGCAACGGAGTGGGTCAGATACCATTAAAAATAGATCTGGCAAGTGACACTATGTGGACACTTAATGGAATAACTCTATAGCCTATATGCATATTTGGCTGGTGGAGTTCAAGGCTAATTTGCATAAAGCAAGTTTTATCGTATCACTTTGAAAATATTTTTCATCTATTATGTTGGTAACACTGGTAAACTCCAGTGAACCATGACAGCACATGGCAAACTCCAGTGTGTCAAGTGACTACCTCCGGCAAACTCCGGTGAGCCCCTAATGTTATTTACTAACAAGTTTTATTTTGAAGTTGGCATGATGAGATCCCTTGTCGTCTTCCTTGTTTGGCTGCACTTGGAGCAATCTTCACTTGGAGTATCTTCAAATCTCTTTGTTCCCGGGTGGCTCTCCTTAGTTTGATTCATCCTCCCGATCCTGGAAAATCACGTATGACCTATACTCCTGCGGGGGAATCACCCTCTTCTTGCAACTTATACTCCCAAAGATGGGGAAGTGCTTAAATCCATTTACACACCCAGGTGGTTCTTTAACTTAGTAGAAATTAGTTTTCCATGAAAACAACTTTTTGCAAAGCATCAATATTTCTACTAAGTTATAATAGGATTCTAGACACATAGGAATAAGGATGCTACTCTAAACAGTCTTTGCATAGCAGTACTATCCAACACATGCTTATAGAAAAATACTCTAAGTCATGCATATAAAATATTTAGGAAATTTATGAGTGTGCCACTTGCCTTGGCAATACGGAGTGTAGTAGTAGCAGTTGCAACCACCTTCGTATCTCTCCGAAATTTCTAACACATCAAACAAACCACAAATAAACATACAATCATAAATGCAACACTTAGAAAAATATGACATGCATGGAATGCAAAATGATACACAGAATTATGATGAGAAAGACATACAAAACAAATTAAGGAAAAGGACATAAAATAGCTTAATCCCATTGGCTAAGGCAAGGTCAAGGTTGAGCAAGAAATAACAACTTGAAAATTTGTAAGGTTAGTTTAAGTCTTCGCATGTTTGATCTTCAAAACATCTTCAACTCCTTTGTATTCTTCATTGATCTTCAATGGTCTTCAATTAGCACTCTAGAAACTTAGTCTTAAACACCAAGGACTTAGTCTATGTCCAAAGTGGGACAAAAATAGAAAGTAGAAAAGATAGACAGCATGGAGTAGTTGGTCTTCTAAGAATCTTCTCCTTGCTTCCTTGTAGCTTTCTCCTTGATGTGTTGATTTCATTGAAAAATTGTAGACTTGATGATTCTGAAGACTTGATTGTTGGCAGCATCAAGGTTGGTCTTGATTATAGACTATTCACCAAGAAGTTTAAGAGAAGAAGGAAGAAAAGAGAGGAATGGAGGGAAGATTTAGAAAATGTAGCTGGTTGGTCTTCATGAACTTCCTCTTGATTTCTTCTAAGTCCTTTCTTCTTGGAGATACTCATGAGTCTTGTCTTCTTGGCTAAGTCCTTCACTGGTTTCCACTAATTCTAACTTAGTGGTTTTTGACTAAGAGAGTCAAAAGAGGTAACATGCATCCTCAAAATTTCTAAGGATGAAATCCATGTAAGAAGTACAAAATAATACTAAGGACTTTTAATATGCATGCTATGCTTATGAAAATGCTCTCAGGAATGCAAGCAAGTAAGATGGTCAAAATATAGCTAAGGACCAAAGAGGTCAAACAATAAGTCAAAATAATTTCTAAGTAAGGGTTCATAAAATAAGGTGTTAGTATTTTTCTAAGGAAAAATAATTTAAAACAATAGTTGACAAAATTTCTAAGGACAAACACTTGTCAAAATAACACTTAGAAAAATATTCTAAAACAACTAGGTTTTCAAGATGCTAAATTTTAGGGTGTTGAAATTTTCTAAGGAAAAGATTTAGCACTTTTAAGGTGTTGAAATTTTCTAAGGAAATTTCTAAGGAAAAGTGTTGTCAAATAATTATCAAATATTTCTAAGGAAAAGAATTACTTTGTTTGGAGAGGCAAAATATTTCTAAGTACCTTTTGTAACTAAAGTGATCAGAATATAACTAAGTCATTTTATTAATCGAATATATGAAGAAAAAATAATTTTAATCAATTTTAATTATTAAAATAACACCTAAAAAGCATTTAATCAATATTAATTACAAAAATCATAGAAAATACTTTTACAAAAATAGTAGAGTATTCCTACGGCCAAGTATTAATTAAACAAAGTTAAACCAATTGGATTTTCCCAAAAATAGTTTTTAAAACTCAAGTTAAGTCAAATTTAGTTAAACAAACAAATTTAAAATTCGAACCAATTTGAATTTGTCAAAACATAAATTTAACTATGCCAACAGTTTCTACGTGTCATAAGCTTTCTAGAAATATAAAGTTTGTAAAATTTGGCCAAACCAATAAAAAGTAGTGATAGATCTAAGACCTAGGGTTTTTCTGCAAAAATGCCGATCTTCGGTTGACTGTTGACTCTGACCGCTGACGTGGCGCTGACGAAGCGCTGACTGGGCGCTGACTTTACAGTTGACTACGAATTTTGATCAAAAATAAAGTTGCTCGGATGGAAAAACAATCTACATGAAAGTTGTAGAGAATTACGTGCTCTTTCTAACTATCACAAATATATCATAAGTGGATGAATAGATTGGGCACAAATCGCAAATTACCTTACTGATCCGAAACTTCAAACTCGAAAATCTCCTAGCTCGCTTGACCAAAAGAGGTGAGGCTTGGGGCAAAAGAAAGGTCTTGATCAGGGGAACATCTTTCGTAACTATGGCCCGAAGATTTGAGATTGTTTTCTCCTCCGAAAATCGTCAAAAGCAATCTGATTTGTACAGAGAATTCCGTACGTCAAAACCAAAAGAGTGCAATAGCAAAGTTGTAGGTCAGGGTTAGATCTGACTTCTCGCCAAAGGAATTTTGATTTGAAGAACCGAGCGCGAAGAGATCTAAGAAATACGACTTCAGATCTGAAGGATTGCGATTCGAAATTCTTCCTCCACGGTTAATGAAAAGAGTTGAGGCCTCTCGGGATGTAAAGATATTGAACAGACCTACAATATTGCTTCAGCCTCCGGTGCGATTCGAGATCATTTTGGTGGGTAAATAAACGAAATACGATTTCGCTGATTAGGGTTTCGGTGAAACGAAAAGGGGGAAAGAGGTGGCGGCGGCTACAGGGGTTTATATAGGCCAAGGGTCGGTGGAATAGCTTGGGCTCGAAGTTATGAACGCGTAGGATCAAGCGGATCCGAATTTGGAGTTATATTTGTCAAGATAAATATATTTGAGTGGAAAGTGTTTGGAAAACCGAATTTTGCTCAAAATCCACGGGTTGGAACCGACTGGGTTCGAGGTCGGTCCGGCTAGTCGGCCTGCTCGCTATCTTCATGGGCCGGCCGGTTGGCCCATTTCGTTTTTTTTTCTTTTTTTTCTAGTTTTCTTTATAACTTTTGATTTAAAAGTCTAAATGAACTCAAACCAATTTCTATAGTTGTGCAAAATCAAAACCTTTCTATTAAAACTTTCAAAAACAAATTTCTAACTTTTCAAATTTTGAAATTCAAATATTGCATAAAGGTTTAATTAGACCTTTATGTTTAATTTTATAAATAGAATTTTTATAGAAAGTTCTTTTGAACTTAATTTTAAAACCAAAGCAAAATATGAGTAATAAGATTACATATCACTCAATAAAATAATTTTGCATAAAACTCATTTTGTTTAAAAAGGGTTTGATAAATCAAAATGAATTCAAAACTCATTTCAAAATCCAAATAAATATTTTCTTTCAAAAAAAAAACAAAGCTATAAAACTTGAAGCTGTAGAATAGGTATGTAATAGAATAACTTTCAATACATACAAACAAATCACAACCAAACATTTAACTCAAAAAAGTAATACTTCAAAATAATATATTGGATATAGTTAGTCCTTTTACTATAATTTTCATACATAGGTTTTCAAGTGGAAATAATATTCCAACTTTTGAAATATCCAAATGCAAACAAAGCTATATGATGATGAATGCATGCATGATTTTTCTTTTTAAAGCAAAATATATAATAGTTTTCAAAAGTTTTAAATTTTTCTGATTTTTCAACTTTTTGAAAAACTTGGGATGTTACACAAAATTTTGGATCTCATATTCTGACAGAAAATTCAAAATTTTGGATCTCATATTCTGACAGAATTTTTGTCATTTTTGCACAGGGCGCATACGATGTCGTTTCGGTGCGAAATTTGACACGGTCGTGCGTGACATCGTCAGGTACGTGCATGATTTTTTCGGATTTTTTTGAAAAAATTTCAATTTGTTCTATTTTTTTAACATACCGGGGGCATGTGCTCCCGGGAGCAAAATTGAATTTCCGGCAATATATAGGTATAATTGATTTGTTATATTCCCTTGAGTTGATCTGCAAGTAAGTTTATTTTTTATTATCAATAGGGAAAGCCTGTTGTTAGAGTCAAATCTATAATCTGATCGTTAGGTCTGAATGTACTCAAATTGTCGACACCAAAATCCATAGTCATTCTATAGTTTCTGAAAATATGGTGTACTGTAATGGAGCATGTGCATTTTTTTTTAGATCTGCTTCGTTTCATGGTATACCAATAATGCGCTATAGCTAGAAACATTTTTCTTGCATAGCTTACATATTGCCATATTTGAACAAAGATCAGAATAGATATTGAGTATTATATACTTCATAATTAGTAGTGTAATCCTAGAATATATCTTCATTTATATTGAAAGTAGCTCCATGATTGGTTTCCTATTGACTATCGTTGTGTTGTCACGCATAATGTAGAGTGAGTGCACAAATATTTCTTATGGCTGAAAATTGAGATTTAGTGTGGTTTTCTTCCTATCATGGACACCGCTATAAAGCAGGTAAAGTTTCAAATTTCTTCAGCTTTTAAGATTTTCTCTTTCCAGCTGCATTAGTAAGCAACATGAAGTTCTTATTGTGTATGAGATGCCAAATAAATATATTGAGTTCATCAATTGAGCAAACTACTGCAGAATAGGTAACCCAAAAGCTTGCATTTATCTACTGCAGAATAGATATTGAGTATTATATATTCTATAATACTCTGCATTTATTTGATGGTTGTTTGAATGGTGCTGCACCTGTTAGTCTAAGTAGAAACACCAGCGAGACTGTACAATCTCAGTTCACCTTTCAAGTAGTCTCTGGATTTTTTGGTGTATGGTATATTCTGAATTGTTGCTGCATATAAGGAAAGAAGTGGTACATGATCTACAATCGTGCCATCATAATATTTACAAATGATGGTGTTCCCTTTCAGAAATTATATGATCGTTTGCCCTTTTTGCTCTTTACAAAACCTTATGCAATTCCTTGGATTTACACCAATCTAACTGCAGGCTGTATATAGTTCATAATGCTTACATGCAAAAGGAGTTGGGTGTTTTTTTCTTCTAATCTAACGGCTGATACTTGCATTTCTTATATTAGTACTGTTATTTCACCTGTGCATTAGCCATATACTCACCATGTACACCAACTGATATTGTATGCAGAGTATTATTTTTCCTTCAAGAGGCTATATGAAAGTTCTTACCACCATAGGCGATTCTTAGAAATTACGGCATTGAAGGTGTTGTAAGAATTTCTCTCTCCATTTTCCATTTTAATTAATATAAGTGTATTTAGTTTCTTTTGGGAATATCTGTAAGCAGAGTGAGGGAGCAGGTTCTCTACTGAAAGCCTACATGTTGAGTATTTGCATTTTTTTTATAGAGTACACTGACAGTTAATATGTAATCATGCTACATTTGTGCATGGGTGAACATTAAAACAGGCTCCCGTTGCAAGCCGTCGAATTTTTCTGCATTTGAACAAGAAACTCTGATTATTATCAACATAGAGTCTCAAGCTATGAAGATAGTTCATATGCTGAATAATTTGGGGTCATAGCGATAGATATATGGGAACGATGAACTACCAACGATACTGAAAAAATAACCTGAAGTAAGGAATGGTCTATATGGCACATGTCTTCTGTTTAGACAGTAGCTAGCTGTATAGGCTAGAATTAGCTCATATTGATCGTTGAACGAAGGGAATTTCATAGTAGTTAATTAAAATGAAGTACTAGATCTGAATCTTTAGACTGATCTTATTTGAACATATAATTTGATGAATTTGTACTACTGCATTTCCAACAACGACTTTCAGGGGCCAAAGTGATGTTGCTGCTATGGGAGAAGTGTCTTGCAGATATTGTGCTTCGCTACCTCAACTTATTTGGCCCATCTGTTCGCTCATGTGCTGCCTCCGTCGACCCTCCAAACGAGCAAAAATTTTCAATTTTAGGCCAATTGGTTGCTAAAACTGCCAGACTTCATAAAATGGTTACGATTGGCTGATTGCTTGGGCCCGGCCTATCAGGACTTTATTTTTTTTGAAAATATTTTCAGAAATTTAACAATTTCTGACAAGTGGAACCAGTTTATTTAAGCAATTTCCAAAAATGATTAATGTTGTAAAATCAATAACTTCAAATCTGTCCACCACACAAAAATATGAATAATATATCAAAATGATCAACAAAATAAATGCTAACTATTTACGACAAAATACCTCTACATATAAAGATTAAGAAAAAAATTCATTAGGCGCGGCGTGACGCCGCGCTGAATTCAACTAGTTGTTGTGTAAAGACAATCGGCACATTGCTCATCTGTGCCTGCTTTAGCTTAGGTGGTAGGGTACTTGAGCACATACATCAACACCGGCATTTTTAGTAACCCTTCGTGAGCAGCCTGGTAAGTAATGTCCCCATTAATTCACACACCTAAAGCTAAACACTAGCTGTAACGCATTCACGAAAAAACAATACACGGCTAATAAAAATGCGGCTTGAAAGGTTAGACAGCCCTCTAAGCATCTTTGATAGAAGAAATTCCGGTGAGTACACATGAGGGAGCGGACGCTGGCACTCGAACTCGAGACCTCGCGGGCAGGGAGGTATCAACAGCTCCTAGCCATCCGGGCTATGCCTCGGTTCTCCAATACACGGCTAATTACTAGCAGAGCTTTTTTACGGTACCCTATACTGCAGAGAGGAGGGAGCAGTATAGAATCCATCTGGCCGTTGATCTCTGAAGGGTAATTTAGGCTTTGCACTTAGAAATAGTATTATGGGTCAAACAGGTGCCGTGCTTGCCCTCAAACAAAAAATAATCTGGCTCGTGCATCTGCCATCTCCTGGCCACCGCCGGGACGTAGCTGGCCTCCTGTCCTCGCCGAGCTCGCCGCCATAGCCGGTCCTGTCCTCACCGTGCTCGCCGACACGTCCGTGTTCATGGTCCCTGGCCCCTGGCGCACTGCCGCCAGCCACGTTTGACCTAGGCGGTCGCCCACTCGTCGACATCGCCGCAGCGTCATCTAGTAGTGAACATTCATATATTTGAGAAATCCATTCGATTTTACGATGGTGGAGTGAGTTCTCAGAGCCAAAACTGTCTCGATCAACACCTCCGAGCATGAAATTTGCCACGACAGGCATAAGTGATCCTAACCCAGATGAGCATGGCTGCGTTGGTTGGCTTCTGTGTTGGGTGCTCTATTTGGGACTAAAACACCACATACATGTTCACTCCTAATTGCTGCATCCCAACGACCAAGAAAACCGAGATGGAAAAGGTACAGCACGCACGTCAGACTTGATTCCAGTAACTTGGACAGTACGAACTTGTGATGCCAACAGATGCCGCAGCTATGATGCTCAAGAAGAAGAACCACATAGATTCTATCTATAAAAGTTGGAAAGGTTCACAGCGTCTCCTTCAGGCCACGTCGCCCGCATTTCAGAGCCGTCCGATCCACGCCATCCGACGGCCCGAGAGCACCCACGCCACCCCCAGCGCGCGCTACTGTTCATGCTACAGTGCGAACGATTTTCTACCAATCCGGGAGCGCCACGTCGCCCGGTCACCGTCCGGTCCATCCGGTTCCTAGCCGGTCACCCTCCCGCACGAACTTTGACGCAATTTTTTATAGAAAACCCCCGCAAAGGACTGATACATAATTTGCAGAAACAGCAGGGGCCTCCGTGCAAAAACATCCACATACCTCCCCCTCCCTCTTCTCTCTCCTGCGCGTCGCCGTGCTCGCCGGCGCCGCCGACGTGCCGCCCCGCCTCTCCGCTGCTCCACGCTCAGATCGAAGGATGCCACAGGCTCCGCCGCCGCGTCCTCTCCGTCTCCGCCGACAAACGCATGCTGGGACGGCCTACGCACGCCGGATTCGTCGCCGCCGTGCGGCTGCTCCCTCCGCCTTGTTTGGCCGACGCCGGCGTCGCTCCGCCGACCCAGACGCAGCGGCGCCGCCACGTCCGGCCATCCCGCGTCCAGGCGCTTCCACCGCGGCCAGCCCCACGTCCCACTGCGCGCGGATGCGTCGCCGGCGAGCGGCGAGCTCGCCGTGGCCGCCGTGCCCACCGTGGATATCGTCCTGACGCCGTGGTGGACCCACTGTCTGTTTTTTTTTAAACACAAAAAATGGAGACACTTCTTTAAATATTCATCGGATAAACATTAAAAATATATAAATGCTCAGGGAAAAATAATAAAGAACTAACATGTTTGAAAATTTTGAGTTGGCCAACATTTGAATTACAACCATATTTGAATTAGAATCATATTAAAATATTTTAATCCAAATTTCAAAATTCAGTTCTTCAAAATTCTAAAATTATTTCAAGATTTACCATTTCGTAAGCATAAAAAGAATTCAAATATTAACAACTTCCCAATTTGAACACTTTTTAATTTTTTGTATTGGTCAACATTTGGTTAAATTTGTGGACAAAATACAAACATATTACAACAATTAAATCCAAATTTCAAATTTGAGTCTTCTAAAATTTTAGCATTCTTTCAAACCTGATCATTTTACAAACGTGAAAACAATTCAATTCATAATAATTTCCCTATTTCAACAATTTTAAAATCTGAACATTTTTAAAAACATATACTTCCTACAAAATCCAATATTTTTTCAAATTTGAACAGTTTTTGAAGTTGACGTTCTCAAAATTGAATTACAATCATATTGAAACATTCTAATTAAAATTCTAAATTTCAGTACTTTAGAATTTTAAAAGCCTTTCGCACCTAATCATTTTACAAACATGACAAAAATTCAAATCTTAATAACTTTCCAATTTGAACAATTTTGAAACCTAAACATTTTTAAAACATAAAACTAGCTATTTATGACAAAAAACAAACATAATTGAACAATTCAAATTTGTCAACATTTGGAAAAACTTAAGAAAATATATACCCATATTGAAGCATTTCAATCCAAATTTCAAATTTAAGACCTCCAGAAATTGCAAAATTCCTTACAGGTGGGCCCCTACTACTTCACACAAATTCCAGAAAATGAAAAATATTACAAAATCAATAACTTTAAATTTACACACCGGTAAAAAAAGAAAAATATAGCAAAATGGTCACAAAAATAAATGCCGACTATTTATGCCATACGATGAAAATTTTAAATTTGAATATTTTTAAATTTCAAATATCCTTCAAATCTAAACATTTCATAAACGTAAAAAGAATGTGAACGTTTCAAAATTTGAATTTTACCACATGGGCGGTAAAAATATGACAAATATATCAACATAAACACACAAAAAAATGTTGACTATTTATATCATATGGTCAAATTCCAAATTGTAATACTTCAGAATTTTGAAAGCATTTCAAATATGAGCGTTTAATAAACGCAAAGATAATTCAAATATGACAAATATATCAACATGAACACAAATAGTTCTTTCTCACAAAAAAACAATATTTTCAATAAGTTTTAAAATTTCATAATTACAGAAGATACTAAAATTCGTGAAATTAAAACCTTCTAATCGACTAATAAAATAATACAAATAATATATCATAATTCGCAGAAAAATGTATTTTATCGAATAATTCTTGCTCACCAACAAATATTCAACATTTCTAACAAGTTTCAAAATAATTTCCCCCTGGATTTTTCCCCAACAAATATTTCTCCCCCTTCCCCCATAAAACATTCAACAATTTTTCAAATTTTAAGATAGCTTTCACACGGTATTTGTTGAAGATTTTTCCAACAAATATTTTTCCCCAGAGAATATTCAATAGCACGAAAATATCATTTCCCAAGAATATTCAACAATATTCACAGAAGTTTAACAAAAGTTTAAAATATATTTCATACATGCCTTCTGATTTTCTTTTCCCGAAGAGGTTTTCCTGCGTTGAATCGGTACAAATTGCGTAGACAGAATCATAGTTCAACATTTCAAATTACTACAAAATTGGAGACACTCCAACATATATAGACATGCTCCGGAAAAAAATGTCCACTTAGATCTATATATCTCTATTGTGGAAATGCAAGCTAATTTATCTATGTTATTATATTGTTTAAAGATTTTTACGGAGAGTTAATCAACTTCAGTTTATTCCAAAATGAACTCGAAACAACAAATCAACTTAAGAGTGGAACAGACCAAATACTTTCACATGGCTTCAACATCTTTCAAAGTCGTGTTCTGCTATGTACAATGCAATTTTGCTTACACTGTCACGCTGAACTAAGAAGAAGTACATGTATCAATCGATAACTAAGTAGAGATCAGATAACTTGAAATAACTTTCAAGTTTTACACTGAAGCAATTACACAATACTAGCTTCTATCCATGATCTAGAAAAATTAGCAACAAAATGCTGCCAAATTTCACGAAGTACAGCCACTCAAATAGATCATATCATTTTGCGATCCGCATTACATACAACTCTAAATAACATATAAGTTATCCAGCAAGATAACTTCATGCTATCTGCAATTATATCGACAAATCCCATCAACATATTTGTTACCACAAAGCTCTCGGCGTATAAAACGTGGATGATGGAACATTTTAATTTGGTAGGAAACCTTACCATTCCCGCCTCATTTTTGCAACTGTATTTTCCTACGGTAAATATGTCGTACAATAAATACGATGTCAATTTCCGACGTCCTTGACGTGCAAGACAATATTATTTTAGCTATTCTTTCCCCTAATTTCCAGCCGTATTTTCTCAAATGTATTTCTCAACTTTTAGTAATTTTGTTACGCACTTAAAATAGCCTAAAAATATAAATCTCCCACATTTTTGAATTGAATTTCATAATTTTTTTTACCACAACGACAAATAAGGAGAGTTTTAAAATTTTAGACAAATTCCTACTTATTTACTTAAATTTAAAAGTACCTGATTCAATAAATATTTGGAGAAAATGCAAATTCATTTTCTCTAAATATGGATTGAATTTTAATTGAAATTAATAAATGCTCATATAATGTATTACCTCCGATTATTGAGTTAAATTAAATATTTAAAACAAAACTCAAACATATTACAAAAAAAGAATTGCTAACTACTTATAGCATACGATCAAAATTTAAATATAAATACTTTAAAACTTCAAAACATTTTTAAATGCATACATTTCCAAAATTGAAATTTACCACACAAGCGCGGCGTATGACTCAGGAAAAAAAATTATCACAACAAATACAAAATTTCGAAGCATAAACAATTTTTAACAGTAAACTTTATTTGCATTCCAAGAATTTCCAAGCCTGCACAATTTTCAAATATGAACATTTCCAAATTTGAATTTTACCACACATGCATGGCATATACATTTGAATATTTCAAAAAATTAAATGCCTTTCAAATCTACCCATTTTATAAACGTAAAAAGAATTCAAAACTGAATAACTTCCAATTTGATTAAATTTCAAAATCTGAACAATTTTTAAACGTAAACTATCTTCACATTTCCAAAAAATTCAAATCTTCATAACTTTTACATATCGATATTTCCAAATTTGAATTTAGTATTACCAATAGTAAATCATGACAATCAAGTGATAGGTGACTAGCAGAAAGTGACAAAATCATGCAGCGTGCCTTTAAGTAGCAGGCAGATATATAATATTTCTAACTGTTGTAGCCTGAATCGCATAAATAAGCCTGGGAGAGTTTAAGAGATCTTTTCCTTGAAAAGAAGCACACCAGGAACCTTCTACTCTGTAATGTACATTCTTGTATCTGTCCATGCAAACGTTTCCATGAGCAATGACTTACAAATTCCCCATAAAAAACTCATAGTAATGTTTCAGAAGAATGGAAGCAATATGCTTAAAAGAGGATATGCCTAAATTGATCATAGACACCAATAATAGTAGGATGTGATCTCTAGATCCAGTACAACAGCTTTATCACCAAGAGATGTATAAGTATAACATATATAATTTACTAAATGATAGAAATGACTTAACAGTTAACAATGAGAACTAGAAATGAAGTTCCTTTACTTTCTGAAGAAGCCTCAGTGGCAATAAATTATATATGTATCAAACTACAACAAAAAGCTACAGAGTACAATACAACATCAAGTAGAACTCAGAAAATTCACCTCTGCTACAGGCGTAGGGGAATACGTATCATAATCCTCCCTCCCCAGCCCCTCCTGGACGAAAAGGCGGCCGTGGGTGAGCCGGGCATGTCGCGCGACTTGGCCAGCTGTGGCAGCTGCATGCGGGGGACGGAATTGTGCCTGGAACCCTAGCCGAGGGCAGCTGCGGGCGGAGGACGCTCAGCTACGAGACGCGCCATGGCGTGGTCGATCTTGCCCGAGAGAGCGCCTACTGGAGGGAACGGAGGAGACCAGTGGGGGGGAGCGGTGGCGGTGGCGGTGGCGGCGGAGGGCCATGGGGTCTGCGAGGGGATCAAGGCTGGGGGTGGCCGACGATGTAGGAGTTGAGAAGGAGATCGGGGGTGGGTCGCAGGTTACGAACTTGATCTACCAAAAATGCCATCCTGGCAATACCGATGGTGTCATTAGCGAGCGGTACACCCTAATACTGCTCGTAAGACTTGAGTCAATTTTCAGCAGTACGAGTTCATATGCTCGGTAGGATCCAGCGATCGGAGGGTCCATATTCATCCATGGGTACCATAGGCGCTCTCATACTAGCACGTCTGCCATTGTGCGTGTCGATCTCTTGGATCTAGAGATTTTGCTTCGTTGACTTTACAAGCTGGACGAGCAAATATGTTTATGGGGTGAGTATCTGATCAATGATCGATGCGCGCGTCTTCAATGAACAATGATGCAAGTGTGAGTTGAGTTGTTCTCGGCCGGGGTACCGCTCGATTTTTTTTTTTTGAGAAACACAGTACAAACGCAGACGCTTACATACACACGCACACACTCACCTCTATGAACGTACGCACGCATACCCTACCCTTATGAGCACCTCCGAAATACTGAGCCGGCGGATCGAGTCTTAAGATTGACGAAGTCACCACGGGTGCCTCGCTGTCGACGGGAACGTCGCCTCCCACTGAAAGAATATTCCGCCTAAATGCAACACACAGATGTCAAACCTGAGGTTTAAACTCTGCTGGGCTGAGGATATAACCACCCTACTAACCATCCAACCACATGTTGGTTTGCGGTACCGCTCAATCTCAACTCCCTCCGTTTCTCCTCACTTGCCTATCCTATCAGTGCGAAAGCTACTCCGCAACCACCTCCTGCATCTGCACGCTGCCGCTGCTAGACCCAACGGTCGGTCTGCGTAAGTGTGGGCATCTGCCAAAGCCTCGGGCCTGAGGGCCTGACACGATCGGTCGCGGCTTTTGCGTGCAGGTTTGGATATGGACAGGCCGGGGGAGGGGGGGGGGGGGGGGGGGGGCTGGGCCGCGCGTGCGTATGCCTGCGCCGGAAGCGAATTCTTTTTTGGGTTTTCAGTTTACACTGTTTTTTTGACAACTCTCGACTTTCGGCCCTTTATTCATTATTAGGCAAGAGCTTCTCTGATTCAACAAGATCAATCAGATAGCCAGGGGTTACACTAAATTCTGTTACATTATTACTCGACAGAGCTTCTCTAGCAACACAATGAGCTGCATAACTAGCAGTTCTGTTTGCATGAAGAAACTGAAACCCCTGGAATTTGCACCCGAGATCAAAGAACGATCCAAGATATCTCTTGTCCACGTCAGTGGGTGCAACTTAGGTGCTTTAATATCAAAAGCTTTCTCCGCAGCATCCCAAAATCGAACTTGCATGATCACACTTCAGCAAGGTGTGATACAAACTCTCATCTTCATGCCCACACAACGGGCAATTTGATAATTCCATTATATATCTCCTCTTCAGTTCTTTTTTTTTTTTTGCGAACACGCAAAAGGCTTGCGTGTCCAATGACATAGAAGAAAGAAAGCGGATCAAGTTACAGAGGTTCCGGCGTCGCGTGACGCGGTTACAGTCCGTGGCGAGGCATGGGCGTGTCTGTCACACGGAAAGGAGAAAACAGCGCCCAAAAAACAGCTATGAAACTATCTCCAAATGTCTGACAGCCCTACGGTGCCCGAGATCTTCCAGAGGTCGATCTCACCGGCGATCCTACGGCAGATGGACGGAACAGTCTCCGCGGCGCGCTGGAAGACGCGGGCGTTGCGCTCTTTCCACAACATCCATACTGTCAGCAAGACAAGGGAATCGAAGCCCTTCCTCTTCAGTTCTTGAAAGCACGATAGCATGTCTTTAACTACACGCCACCAGAACACCCTAATCTTGGGTAGAACATTCAGTTTCCAAAGACGCTTCCACATCACAGAATCGCCAATCGACGACCCAAGCATAAGGGATGTTCCACCGATCAGCGGGACCTGTAGAGTGCTGGTGGCTTGGCGACGGCGAGTCTTCGGCTTCGGCTTGGGTGTGCGCGGTCCTGGAGCCGGCGTGGATGTCGGAGCGGCGGCTCCGGACTCTCACCTCCGCCGCGTTGCGTTGAGGGGTCTTGGTGTCGGCTTTGGTTGCTTGGTCAACTTAGTCGTCGACCCGTGTGGGGCGCGGCCTCGGGTCCGGCGTGGATCGAGTTGTATTTTTTTTAATTAGGCCTTGTCCTTCATGTTTGCTTCTACTTTATCAATATAAAAGACAAAGCTTTTGCCTCGTTTAAAAAAAATTGAATCTCGATTCGATCGTTTCACAATATGCCGATCGCACTTTGAATACTCATGTTTTCTCCCATGCCCACACCCATCGGCATATTCAGTATTGCCATTGCATCAGGAGGATAGAATACTTGTCTCACAACATCAGCTTTCCACTGCCCGTATCCTCCTCTAGCATATCGGCAACCAACTGAAAGGGTCGATCACTCTTTCTCCCCATCGGTTTCATGGTTCTAGTCCCCATGATCCATCGTTCATGCCACACTTCTATAGTCATGCCATCTCCGACACGGCGGATCAGCCCCTTCTTAAGCATGTTTCTCCCTGTGATTATCGCACGCCATATCGGAGAAGCACCAGCCGGGCAATTTGCTCTCAAAAAGCTTTCCGTAGGGAAATACCTTCCCTTTAGTACTCGGGCACACAGGCTAGTCGGGTTTTAGAGTAACCTCCATGCCTGCTGTCGGGGGGTTACCCCCGGGTAGGCTAAAGATGAGGTAAAGACATGTAAGGTTAAGGCAGTAAGCTGTCCGAGGTAACGATTGAGCAAGGACGCAGGAGGTGTCATCCGACGTAAGGTGTACGTCCGAGGTATATTGTCCGAGGTATATCCTCCGAGGTATCAACCTCGGGACAGTCAGCTAGCTACCACAGCAATAAGGTATTCTTTACCGAGGTTTAGGATCAGGAGTGTTATCCGAAGTTGGCAGCAAGGATCGAGGCATGTCAGAGAGGTCACGGGCGCCGCAGAGCTCGTAGCCCGAGGCTTCAGAGGACGGTGAGGTCCGTCCACGGGTTTCCCGGAAGCTCGGGGGCCTAGGAGCTGACTTGGCTATTTCGGGAAAGGTCTACAGGCTAGACCTCGGCAGGCTACTGGAGTATGACCGGAAGAGGAAAGCTAGGCCTGTCCGGCCTGACAGTCCGGTCGTTGAGCTGGCAGGAGGCAGAGGCTTGTCTTCTACCCCTTGGCCATGCCATTGTTAGCTGGAGGCAGGGGTAAAACAGTACTTCGGCCTATGTACATATGCAGCATCTCTACCTACAGGGAGGAGGACGGCGAAAACCCTAGCTCATTTCCCCCTTCATAGTTTCATCTTCTATCTAGAGCTCTCACCTTGGTAGCATCATACAGCTCGAGGAGCACCTTGTACATGAGAACAACACTGATATATTGAGAGAGGAAAAGCAGGAGTAGGGGTTTTACTTCCTCACGAAGGCCCCGAACCTGGGTACATCGTGGTGTCTTTGTGGTTGCCTGTGTTCTTGCGGTTCTTGCTCTTGTTCTTCGTGTTCTTCGTGTTCTTCGTGTGCGGTTCCACCGCACCAACCCTCTCCCGAATCCTCAAGCGTCCATTCGGCCCCAGAATAAGCCACCCCGTGGCATCTGCGTGATTCCCACCACGACAGTTGGCGCCCACCGTGGGGCTGATAGTGGCGTTTGCTGGATCAATTCGGATGGGACCTTCGTCATCAACGCGGGGACTCGACTTCGGCCTCGTCCCCGTTAGTTGACTCATTTTCGAGTTGGCTGCAGTGCGAATCCGAGCTGTTCTGGAATCTGAGCTGTTCTGGAATCCGAGCTGTTCTGGAATCTGAGCTGTTCTGTGATCCGAGGTGTTCTGTCCGAGGTGTTTTGTCCGGGCTGTTCTGTAATCCGAGGTGTTCTGTCCGAGGTGCTCTGCCCGAGCTGTTCTGTAATCCGAGGTGTTCTGTCCGAGCTGTTCTGGAATCCGGGGTGTTCTGGAATCCGAAGTGTTTTGGAATCCGAGGTGTTCTGAAGTCTGAGGTGTTCTGAAGTCCGAGGTATCCTGGGAGAATCCGAGTTAAGACTTGGAAATCCGAATTAAGACTTCTCCAACAACCTGGCCTTGTAAGTATCATTTATGTGTCTTCACATGCTTCTAGATAGTCTCAAATAGTACTCTGGGACTGCCCCTCGTTCCTACCTTGCTATGATTAGTTGTTTTCCCCGGGGTAGAGTGTTTTGACCCGGGGACTGGATCGCCAGTCCAGTTCTGTTTTGTCCCAAACGTTACTCGGGGACTCCCCCTCGCTTTTTGGTCTAAGTGTTCTCCCCGGGACAATATGTCTTAACCCGGGGACTGGGTAGCCAGTTTGTTTTACACCTTCTCCTAGATAAGAAAAGTAACTCGGGGACTCGGTCGAAACCGAGTCTGGATCTTTGTGCTTAGTAACTGCTGTTAGATTCATTTTCTATCAAGTGCTATAGCTAGTTTGCCTCGGTTAGTATAATTGTTGTTCCCGTCAAATATTCTTCATGATTTATATGCTGGACTAACGTTGAAAGGGGAATTCGGTTTTGCTGAAAATGTTTGCTACCGAGGTATAATAAAAATACGAGTTATTCAAGAAATCCGGGTCATATTGGAAATCCGGGTCATATTGGAGATCCGGATCATATTGGAAATCCGGGTCATATTGGTAATCCGGGTCATTTTGGTAATCCGAGGTATAATGGAAATCCGACGTATCATGGTTATGTTAGTTATCTCAAGTTACCCAAGGTATCATGGCATTATCAGTATTCTCTAGATCGCCGATTATTTCGGTTTGCCACAATATCACGGCATCACTCCACCTCCAGGATCGCCGTTTATTTCAGTTTGCCATAGTATCACGGCATCTTTCTGCATCACATATCGCCGTTTACTTCGGTTTGTCACAATATCCTGACATCATTCCTTGTCCCGAATCATCGTTTATTCTGTTTGCCAATGTATCATGGCATTACCTGTGTACCAGATCAGTGTCTATGTTGGTTAATCAGAGGCAACCTTTGAGATATGTTTCTGCAGGTTATATGTCAAACCAGCAGTGGCTGGGGACATCTATGTCGGTATACGCCCGAAGTGGCTAAAACCGGCATTCGAGATATGCTTATGTCAAACCAGCAGTGGCTGGAGACATCTATGTCGGTATACGCCCGAAGTGGCTAAAACCGGCATTCGAGATATGCTTATGTCAAACCAGCAGTGGCTGGAGACATCTATGTCGGTAAGCGCCCAAAGTGGCTGCCGGACATCCGAGGTACCGAGACATGTGTGATATGCCCAGAGTGGCTGAGGTACCAAGACATGTGTGATATGCCCAGAGTGGCCGAGGTACCGAGACATGTGTGATATGCCCAGAGTGGCCGAGGTACCGAGACATGTGTGATATGCCCAGAGAGGCCGAGATACCGAGACATATGAGATACTAACTTGCAGGTTTATGTTGGTCTAGCCTACGCTGGCGGCATCCCAATTCGGTAAAAGCCAGGAGGGCTAACCGACGCTGGCGGCATCTCAATTCGGTAAAAGCCAGGAGGGCTAACCGACGCTGGCGGCATCTCAATTCGGTAAAAGCCAGGAGGGCTAACCGACGCTGGCGGCATCCCAATTCGGTAAAAGCCAGGAGGGCTAACCGACGCTGGCGGCATCCCAATTCGGTAAAAGCCAGGAGGGCTAACCGACACTGGTGGCATCTCAATTCGGTAAAAGCCAGGAGGGCTAACCGACGCTGGCGAGCCAGGAGGGCTAACCGACGCTGGCGAGCTAGGAGGGCTAACCGACGCTGGCGGCATCCAATTCGGTAAAAGCCAGGAGGGCTAACCGACGCTGGTGGCATCCCAATTCGGTAAAAGCCAGGAGGGCTAACCGACGCTGGCGGCATCTCAATTCGGTAAAAGCCAGGAGGGCTAACCGACGCTGGCAGCATCCCAATTCGGTAAAAGCCAGGAGGGCTAACCGATGCTGGCGGCATCTCAATTCGGTAAAAGCCAGGAGGGCTAACCAATGCTGGCGACATCCGAGTCTGGTAAAGGCCAGGAGGGCTGAGAACCGACATAAAATGGTGCCCATGCAGGCAACATATTTCCGGTGCAAATTGTCCATCACGTTGTTGATTCGGGTGAGCTCGATCAACCGGATGTCGCATTCGGCCTGGAGGGCATGGCGAAGACGACCAAATTACAACGGCGCCCATGCAGGCAGGAGGCTATGCATATGGAGATGTTTTGGTATGCTTATTTATTTTTGTAAGTCTGTGCGCGACTCTGCGAGTCCCCCACAGCCTCGGGGACTACTATCGGGGGGTTACCCCCGGGTAGGCTAAAGATGAGGTAAAGACATGTAAGGTTAAGGCAGTAAGCTGTCCGAGGTAACGATTGAGCAAGGACGCAGGAGGTGTCATCCGACGTAAGGTGTACGTCCGAGGTATATTCTCCGAGGTATATCCTCCGAGGTATCAACCTCGGGGCAGTCAGCTAGCTACCACAGCAATAAGGTATTCTTTACCGAGGTTTAGGATCAGGAGTGTTATCCGAAGTTGGCAGCAAGGATCGAGGCATGTCAGAGAGGTCACGGGCGCCGCAGAGCTCGTAGCCCGAGGCTTCAGAGTACGGCGAGGTCCGTCCACGGGTTTCCCGGAAGCTCGGGGGCCTAGGAGCTGACTTGGCTATTTCGGGAAAGGTCTACAGGCTAGACCTTGGCAGGCTACTGGAGTATGACCGGAAGAGGAAAGCTAGGCCTGTCCGGCCTGACAGTCCGGCCGTTGAGCTGGCAGGAGGCAGAGGCTTGTCTTCTACCCCTTGGCCATGCCATTGTTAGCTGGAGGCAGGGGTAAAACAGTACTTCGGCCTATGTATATATGCAGCATCTCTACCTCCAGGGAGGAGGACGGCGAAAACCCTAGCTCATTTCCCCCCTTCATAGTTTCATCTTCTATCTAGAGCTCTCACCTTGGTAGCATCATACAGCTCGAGGAGCACCTTGTACATGAGAACAGCACTGATATATTGAGAGAGGAAAAGCAGGAGTAGGGGTTTTACTTCCTCACGAAGGCCCCGAACCTGGGTACATCGTGGTGTCTTTGTGGTTGCCTGTGTTCTTGCGGTTCTTGCTCTTGTTCTTCGTGTTCTTCGTGTGCGGTTCCACCGCACCAACCCTCTCCCGAATCCTCAAGCGTCCATTCGGCCCCAGAATAAGCCACCACGTGGCATCTGCGTGATTCCCACCATGACACCTGCTTCGCCAACATAGCATCATTCAAAACATGCAGGTCATGAAAACCGAGCCCCCATTAGCTTTTGAGACCGCCATGTTCTCCCGAGACTGCCAAAGAACTAGTCCACCAGTATTGTGACATCACTTTCATTAACTTTTTGCAAAAACCTTTTGTGATTTTAAAACAACTCATAGCATAGGTTGATAGAGCTTGTACTACAGAATTCAAGAGAACCTCTTTGGCAGCACATGATAGCAATTTGCCGCAATATCCTTGTACCTTCCCCTCGAACTCTCATAAATATATTTGAACCGCTCATCCGTCATTCTACCATTGGCCGTAGGGTGGCCAAGATATTTTTCCGTTAAGGCTTCACGTTGGATCCGCGTCGTATTCCGAATACTCCTCCTCAACGAGGCTCCACAATTCAGGCTAAAAAATATTGAGCTCTTCTCCTTGTTTTCCTTTTGACACAAGCCAATGCTGTAATCATATAGTATATCAGTGAGTCTCATAGCACTTCAAGAATCTGCCTTCATGAAACCAGACAATCATCGGTAAACAAAAGATGTGAAATCCACGGAGCTCTGATGCTGACACGAAAACCTCTATCATCCCAGAATTTTTCAGCATGCAGGAAAGCCCTTCTCCACACAACAAAAGAGATATGGGGATATTGGGTCTCCCTGTCTAATTCCCCTTGAAGGGACAAAACTCGGTAAGAGCTCTCCATTAACTTTAACTTGGAAACTCACCAAATATACACACCGCATGATCAAACAAATCCATGCTTCATCTAAACCCAATTGTTGCATCATACCCTGCAAATAGCCCCATTCAACACGATCATATGCTTTCATCATATCAATTTTCACTGCACGCCACATTGCCTCCCTTTCTTCTTACGCATAGAATGTATGCTCTCATAAGCAACAAGAACATTATCAGTAATTAATCTTCCTATGACAAAAGCACTATGTTCTTGATGACCCATAAGTATAGGAGATCTATTGCAATACTTTCGATAAATAAGAGTGTCGAACCCAATGATGGCGTGGATCACACGTTTGCTGGGAACCCCAAGAGAAGGTATGATGCAGCGTAGCGGCAATTTTCCTTTGATACAAAACCAAGGTTTATAGAACCAGTAGAACTTGGAGAAGGCTTCGCCTTGGTGCCAACGGCCATGGCGCCGAAAAGAGTTGTTGACCTAGACCTGCACACACAAACACACTAATTTGGCCCAACGAAACAGAGAGATAATCAATCCCTCCGTCTTGCTGAACACAAAGGATTATACGTATATGTGTAAAATAATAATAAAGCAAAAATGACCAGCGAGCAAATGACTAGGAAAAGCTATGGGAACGGTTGTAAACAATATAGGAAAATTAGACAGGGGTCCACAGTTCACTAGTGGTGTCTCTCCAAAATATAAACATGTTGGGTAAAAAAATTACAGCTGGTCAATTGACAAAGCATGGGCGTATAATAATACTATCATGACACAAAGTTCACCGTTTCATTTAATATGGGCATTACGTCAAAATACATAGACCGTTATCCAACTGCATCTATGACTAATAATCCACCCCGGGATCGCTATCCAGCATGTCACCCAAAAGTATTAAGTTGCAAGCAACAGATAATTGTAATAAGCATGGTGTGTAATGTAAACAATGGTTACAACATATAGCAATAAACACCGTTGTTTTATCCCTAGTAGCAACAACACATCTTAAACCTTAATCGTTTCTGTCAACTCGAGCTCAGACAAGAGAGGCATGAACCCACTATATAGCATAAATACTCCCTCTAAAGACACAAGTAATTACTTCGGCCAAAGCATACACAAGCATCAGAGAGCATGCAAGATCATAAATAAAACATATCATAAATAAACTGAACAATAATGTCATGACTCCATAATTCATCGGATCCCTGCAAACACAACATATAGCATTATAAATAGATGACCTTTATCATGTTAGGCAGCTCACAAGATCTAAACAATGGAGTACAAGGAAGAGAGACAACCATCTAGCTACTGCCATGTACCCGTAGCCCCGTGGTGGACTACTCACGCATCACTCCGAAGGCAGACATGGTGGTGTGTAGATGCCTCCGGTGACGATCTCCCCTCTGGCAGGGCGCCGGGAAGAGATTCAGAACCCTCCCGATCTCGGGTTGGCGACGGCGGCGGCCTCGGACATATTTCTGGAAAAGTGATCGGGTTCCGAGGGTTTTCGGGTGAAGATGAATTTATAGGCGAAAGGGCGGCTCGAGAGGACGCCGGAGGGCGCCAGGTGGGGCCCAGCCACAGCCAAGGCCTGGGCCGCGGCTGGGTGGCGTCTGGGGCCTGTGGGGCCCCCTGCAGCTCCTCTTCTGGCTCCGTCTTTGTTTCCATGTAAAAAATAATTCACGTAATTTTTTAGGCGATTCGGAGAAACTTTCCCGACTAGCTTTTCTGAAATAAAAAGACAGCAGAAAACAGGAACTGGCACTGGGCATCTTGTCAATAAGTTAGTTCCATAAAATATGCCATAATGATATAAAAAACATTATAAAAACATGTGACAATGATACATAACAAGCATGAAACAATAAAAAATTGTAAATACGTTTGAGACGTATCACCCAACGAGGAGCAGAAGGTGTTGACAAGCAGTTTCAAGTAAGGTTTCACTATAAATGCTAACAGACAAGTTTTTAGCGGTTTTTGATATAACAGATAAATAAAGTGTGAGTAAATAAAAGAGAGCAAGAATAATTGCAGCGAGTGGCCCAATCCTTTTTAGCACAAAGGACACGCCAGGTGTTTTACTTATGATGACCAAACGTTTCTGAGGACACACGAGAATATCCTCAAGTTATTTTCGCTTCATACCGCTGATTAATCTTCAATGTTTTGATAAGTGTTGTGTGGGTGAAACTATGCTAATGCATCGCCCTTACTTGGACTAATACATACTTGTGATTACACCCCTTACAAGCTTCCGCAATTGCAAGGGAGTAATTAAGATAAATCTAACCACAACCTTAAACTCTGATATCCTACGCTCCCTTGGGCACTAGCTTACCAACGGAGGTTCAGGTTTCTGTCGCTCCGGCAACCCCACAACAAGTAAAGTAAATACACAATGCATTCCCCTAGGCACATAAAGGTGAAGTACCATGTAGTCAACGTTCACATGACACCACTAGAAGAATGACACCACAACTTAAATATCAAACCATTAAATATTACTCAACATACTTCCACTACTAGCAACAAGATTTCTCCCATATCCTCAAGAACTAAACGAACTACTCACAAGACATTATATGAATCATGATCAGAGGTGATATAATGATGAACAACAATCTGGACATAAATTTAATTCACCGATAAAACTCAAAAACATCAACCACAAGGAGTAATCAACACCGGGAGAGTCTCCCCAATGAACTAGACAAGATACAACCCTAGATGTTACAGCGGAACGGAGTGGAGCGGCGGGGATGATGGTGCTGGCGGTGGAGATGATGTAGATGATGATCCCGATAGTGCCCGCCATGATGACGGTGACGATGGCAGCGTTTCCCCCTCCGGGAGGGGAATTTCCCCAGCATATTTCTCCCTGCCGGAGAGCTTTTTCTCTCTCTGTGGTTTTCGCCTCGTGGAGGCGGCAGGATATTTCTTCGACGATGCCCCCGTGAGTTTTAGGTCAGAGGGATGATATACGCGAGAGGGGAGCGCCAGAGATGGGCCAGGGGCTACAGACGCCACCCTGGTGTCGGCCCACCCTCTGCCGCGTCGGGGGGCATCTGGGCACCCTGTGGCCCCTCTCCGCTTAGTGTAATATTTTATTTCAGGAACCTCCCCATAGTGAAATCAAGAATTAGATCTGATACGAAGAGCACCACAATTGAACGTGTCCGAGAGGAGAAATGGGGATCAGGCGTGAGGCCCATGCGCCGACATCCAGGTGGCGTTCCCCAATGGCGGACCTTTGTGCATGAGATGATTTCTTTGGTGCAATAACTTCGTAATGCTTGTCTTTTATATATTTGTAGATGCATGTTGTTACTTGTTTAAGATGCTAGACTTGATCACTCTAAAGGATATGATTGTAGCGGGGTTGATGAGCATTAGATTGAGTGTTTTGAGTGATGTTATTAGCTTAGTGACAGAAAGAGTAAAAACATGTGCCCGTTGGTAGCTTCTCAAACCGCCCCAGTATGGATAAAAATAGATAGATATAGTTCACGCCCCCAATATTTTTGAACAGTGGACAACTTCATGTGGCTCATTTATTACTTAATACTCCAGCGCGACATGGATTACAATCGCCGGGAGGAATATATATCCCATGAGGGTAAGCTACCCAGAGGAGGGGTGCTCATGAGGGGAGGCATTGCTGGAGGACAAGACTCGTAGGAGGATAAGCCGGGGAGATGAGAATTTGCGGGAGAAGAAGCCTGTGAGAGGGAGCACTACAAAGGAGAAAGGCATGAAGGAACCATACGATTGATCTATCATATTGACAAAAATATTTACCTTGTTTAGACCACATCCCATTATCACCTTATAAACTTCCCGCTTCACCTCGCCCTTAAACTCTAATCATATCAAATCTCAGCGCTCGCCATTCTCCTCTCTGGTTTACCCCTATCTTTCACAAGGTTTCCACCACCAGTGTCCTACCTTACCATTCACCAGGCCATTCCTTAAAGCTCGAGGCAACGTCGGTTCTTTTTGTGAGGCCATGCCCCCTCCCCTTTGAACCCCTCTACATCGTTGCCGCCCTCTCTTTGCTCTACCATTACCATGTTGCCAAAAAATTCCGCATCTTAGTGCTAACCCACCACCATGACCGCTCCCACGTCATCGATGACTCTGAATGAAAGCTCAGGGGAGCTTGCCTTCATAGTAGTAGAGAAAGAAGAGAAATCAACACCAATAACTAAGCAGATTTTAGTTAACAATGTGAGTTATTCATTGGAGAGAGAAATCAGGTAGGGAGTGATCTTTTTTTTTTTTGCCCTTTTATGGGTAAGAACAGTATACCATTTCTCCTTTAATCTACAAATGGGTTTTCAAATTTATTAACGCACCAGGGGAGCCGTGTGGCACCGGCATATCGCCAAGCCCATCGATCTTTCAGAGGCATTTGTTCGGCCTAGCTGAGCATTTTTGTGCTAGAAGTGTCGCAGCCATGGACCAAATACAACCCATAAATTGTTCCAAAAGAAAGAAGGCCTAAATGAAAATCCGGAGTCGACAACTGATCTTCTTTTCCGATGGTTTTGCAATATGTACGGAGGTTTATTTATGATGAGCTGGGCAAACCTTAGCTTCTCATCTCATCAACTAACGGCAGCAGCAGGCAATTCCTGATGTTGAGTGCTCTAGTTTGGTCCTTCTAGGCTTTGGTGGATAAGGGCATCTCTAACCGATCCCCTAAAATCGGTTAGAGGAGTAAAAATACGCAGCGGCGACACCTAACCGATCCCCAAAACGGTTAGAGGAGAAAAAAATTACTCATCGGAGGAGTAAAAGTGGCTCCCGACTTCTAAATATACTCCTCCGAAACCAATTCCGAAAAAAACCTCCAGCCTTCCGACCCGCCGCACCTATTCCCGCCGGCGTCGCCGCGGCGACCCCCATACCCCGCCGCCCCCACTCCGGTCCCTCCGCCGCCTTCCGGCCCACCTCTCCCTCGCTCGCCGCCTCTCGCCGTCGCCGCCATCGACGGGGCGAGCTCGTTTTTTCCCGAAAAAGTCCCCGCCTCCCGACCTCCTCTTCCCGCCCGCCGCCGTTCTTTCCCGCCCGCCTCCCCGCCGGGGCCGATGTCGCCAACTCCGCCCGAGATCGACGCGTAGATCTCCGACGCACCTTCTCCGACCATCCCCGGCGCCGGAGATGCCCCGACGCCGCCGCAATCGGAGATCTCCGCCGCAATCGGAAAAAGGTTGGGGGCCAAAAACGTGGTCCGGCCGGCCGGCACGGCCGTCAAGGCCTCTGGTAAGGCCGGCGGCAAGCGCGTGGAGGCTCCCGAGGTGGCACTCGCGGAGGCGGTGGCCAAGAAGAAGAGGAAGAAGGCCGAGGCGGCGCTCGCGGAGGCGGCGGCCAAGAAGAAGAGGAAGAAGGCCGAGGCGGTGCTTCCGAAGGCTGCAGCTGCCTCTTCGACGCGCAAGGCCTCGATGGCGAACCCTCCCGAGGCCGGCCACCGCGGGCGGCCGTCGTCAACGTCGACGAGGCCGAGGTGTTCGATGGATCGTCGGCAAGAAATGGGGCAAAAAAAAGTTTACTCCTCTAAATTTAGGGGATCGGTTCGGCGCCGACCACCTTTAGAGGAGTACTTTTACTACTCTAAAGTTTACTCCTCCGTTTACTCCTCTAACAGATTGGGGATCGGTTAGAGATGCCCTAACTGTATAGTATGTAATATAAACAGTAGTGTGTCTGCTTTTTGGGAGGGCCAATAAAATTAGAGACGACACCTTTTTACATTGTGCTTATGCTGCACCCTGCATTTGTCATTACTTATTACGACGATATGTGTCATGGTTGGCTGATCTCATAAGAAGTATGAGGAAGTGCAATGAGGTTAGATAAGCTTCTTTTCAGAATAAACTAGAGGAACTGCTGCCGACGAACACTAAAAGGGCAGCTGCATTTGAAAAAAAATTATCAGATATGAGATTTCTTACGTTGCATCTCTCAGATATGATGCTGTTGTTGCCTAGTGTGGTTAGGTCAGCTATCATACAACATTGTACTGTATGAAAAACTGCAAAGCGTGCCGACGTTCCCTTTTGCATTTCTGAAAATATCGGTGTGCTAGTAGATATTTTCAGCCGATGGTGATGCGGTTATCTCGGACCTGATGTCTTCCTGGGAGAAAACCTAATGCTAAGGTGTTGGGTGTTGCTGTAGAGCATGTTAGATACTCCCTCCATTCCAATAAGTAAGGCGTCCTCGTTTTACGTGTTTTTTCTTTGATCAAGAATTACTCTAAATATATAAAGATTATAGGTATAAAATTAGCATCATTAGAAAGTGTTTTTCGATATTTTTGCTCAAATTCTTCGGTCAAAGTTTGTCTTGGAAAGCGTGTGCGCCTTATTCATTGAAACGGAGGTAGTAGATAGTTTTGTCTTCTGCTTTCAGTTCTGGCTAGAAGCCCCTCCCCTTCCCGTCCCTCCCCCTGTGTCGCACCCAGGCGACACCGGGGGCGACTCTCGCGTCGCCGCCAGGTTCCTCCCTCCCTGCCCGTCCTCGCCGCTGCCGCCGCCGGCCTCCGCGCCGCGGCGGTGGCGGCCTCCCCGCTGCTACACAACTGGTGGCGGGGGTGGCCCACGTCTCCTTAGATGGCACGGCGAGCGTCGGTCCTGACTGGGTGGCGTCGACGGGTCGCCGGCGCTGGCAGGCCGGAGCGGCGGCTCCGGGGGCCGTCGATCTACGGCGGAGAGGCGGATCCGGGGCCCGCGCGCCCGGATCTGATGGGGCGAGCCTGGGCTGGAAGAGTTTGTGTCGTTGAGATTTTTCGTTTATCTGTGATGTATCACTACAGGAAACGATAATTATGCCGAGCGTTCCGAGCGCCAAAAATGCTCGGCAAAGAGCCAAAAAGGTATGCTGAGCGTTACGCTCGGCAAAGCGCGCTCGACGTATTCTTGCTCGGCATATGGCATGGATATGCTCGACAAACAAACCCGCTCGGCAACTATATGTATGCCGAGCGTAAATAGCTGGCCTTCGACAAAGCTCTGCTCGGCAAACACACTGACGGAAACGTCTGCCTGACGGCGTGGTAACACTATATACGGAGCGTATACGCTCGGCATACATTGTACACGTGGCAACTGTTGGGAGCTCTCCGGTCGGAGTGTATGCCGACCGTATACACTACACTATTATGCCGAGTGTATCCGAAGTGACACTCGGCATACAAGCCGCGCCGTCACGCCTCAACCAAACAATGTCTGTGTGGACATGTGTTTCCCGAGCGTCATCTATATGCCGAGTGTTACCCTCGGCATTTTCGGATGCTGAGCGGGAACGCTTGGCATACATTATATATGTCGAGCGTCATTTTTATTACCGTCGGCTTATCGTGTTGTATGCCGAGCGTAACGCTCAGCATATGGACGGCCCTCAGCAATTCTATGTTTTCCTGTAGTATGCTCTTGAGCAAAAAACGAAAGTTTGGGCTGAGGTTTGTTGCATTGAGTGCCTGAGGACCTGGTGTGTGGATCAGATAACATTGTATTATCAGTTTTAATGATAAATGAAAATTGGGAGCCAGTGGTTTCTCCATTCGAAAAAAGAAGATATTTTCAGCCGAGTCAACCCACCTAGCCGTGACTAGTACAGACGTACTAACCTCCGTTTCAAAATAGAGGTAGTGGTTATATATAGAACTAAAACCATGACAACTATTTTTAAATGGAGGGAATAGCAATTAAACAATACATATATGATTTATTTTTGTTGGAAAACCAAACATTGGTCCGCGAATTAAAGTACACAAATACAGTTAAACAATACTCCACGATTGTCAGGTACCGAGTAGTAAATTTTGGAGGAATTATCTGGGCCTTTTGGGGTTTAAGGGTGTGTTTGGTTGGTGGTAACCATTTTTCATATTTGGTTGTGTGGGTTGGCTAGCCAAGTTTTGTGTTTGGTTGAAAGGATAAAAAGTGGCTAGAGGTAGCCATATTTGTGTTTGCTTTGAGATGTTAGGTGATATGGTAACCTCTTGATATGATGGTGAGAATACCCTCACAACATGAGCATGCACATTTTCTGCCCAAATCACATTATAATTTGGGGGAGAAAAATTACCTCAAGTCTTGATGCAGAATATCACCTCAAATAGTGAATACTGTAGTGCCATATCTAATTCAAATCATGTGTCAATAATATTGCGGAAAGAATGAGGAGGTTTACTTGTCGTTTTTCTATTTTGGAGAGAATGTGAGAAGCGCAAAAAATGTTTCGGAGGTGATTCTAGTGTCTCGTCCCGGGTGGTTGGAGCCAACCACCACATTTCTGGTGGTTGAGTTCAACCAGCTTTTAGAGGGAATATTCCCAGAATATGGTTACCCACACACCCAGCACCACAAACAAAAAATGGGCTAACCACCTAAAAACTGGCTACCACTAACCATTTGGTGGCTAGCCTCCCAACCAAACGCACCCTAAGAAGACAAGACAATACAACGCCACAAGTCATCTAATTCTGCAGGCTAGGAGTGTATTTTTATAGCTTTTCTTGTCAACCTACTGGAGATACTCCATTACCACGCCCTAATTCTCCTACTTGGTGGCTATTTTTACTTGCTAGCGATTTTATGCCGTAGTAAATATCTACCTACTGGCGGTCGACCGACCAGGATATGTGTGCGGTTGTTCTGCAAACATTATTTTCGTTATTTCAGGCGTCTCCGAGAGAGGTCAATCCAAACGATAAGTACAAGCGCAGTGAGGCCATGATCCGCCACCCACCGCACTACGGTTGACTTGCATCACAAACATTATACTACACTGATTAGCAACACGGGCACGCTAATGGGAGTCGATTACTCCTTTCCCTAAGACTAGCCATAGTGGGGAGTAACTTCAACTAGTAACATACACATATTACTAAACTATGTTACTATCATTATAGTGTAAAATAACATAGATGTGGTATCATATATGGTCTCATTTATTACTCTATAGATTCATTTTTTCTTGAAAAGTGTGATGTTACTAGTGTTACAAGTAACTAGCTAAGTTACTCTATTTGCATCTCTCCTCATTAATTACATGTCACGTAGAATTTTTTTCTTAGGTGACATCTATGTTACTAGTAAAGCATGCACACTTCCTGATTAAACAAATGCGGCTGTGCTGATCCGCTCCGGCTACAAGAGTTCGTGGGAGCTAATCCACATCAGTGACCTCAGCAGCTCAGCTCAAACTAATTGAAGTGTTCAGAGGCGGCCGTCTTGATAAGGTCGATCTTCTTCTTTTATGTGCCTTGATCCAGGGGTAAGCTGTGCAGTTTAAACAATGTAAATCGGAAGAATTATGCACAATCATTGCGTTGTATCTATGCGCGGACCTTATCGCTGGTACGGCAACCTGCATCATTGCATATTGCGTAGCCTGGAGAGTTTAATTAGGACTTGAGAACGACTAGTGACTTTCTTAATTTATCGCTTGCGAGCTGGGCAGCTGGAGCTTGCAGGGTTTGCGTGTTGTGTTGGCCACTTCGGTTCCTCGCGGCTTCTTGGTGAATTGGTGACCATTGTTGGAAGGAACCGCTAATATTCTACTACCTCCGTTTCGAAGTAGACGTGGTTCAGTGTGTTGATTTATTCATTTTATTCCGTAGTGAAAATGTGTCAAACATCTTATAATTTGAAACGGAGGGAGTACTTGATAAACCTAGTGTGTGTAACCGGGAGTGGAGAATTCTGACTCCTAGCTCCATCTTTAAAAAAAAATCAAAAACATTTCTAAGTTTAAAAATTAGAAAAAACTAGTGCGTGTTGTTAATGATGTATCTCACGAATTGCAAAATCTCAGTTTGAAATACTTTATATTTTGAGCTACACAAAAATGACATGTGGATCTGAGTATACACACTTTCAAATTTCCAAAGCAGACAAGATTTTTTTGTACCCCATAATATAAATACCTTTGCATTTGTGGTTTTGCATGCTTTTACTGTATCATTGACTGCATTCAAATTTTGTATAGGTATTTTTTTAAAACTTACAAATATAGTCTTAAATTTTGTTAACTTAAAGGGACTACTTGACCTCGGGAGCCAAAATGATTTTCCGGTGAAATCGGCCATTAGTATGTTGTCACAGTTGAATCACATTGTTTTTACTAAAGTATTCGATTGCATTTACCAATTAGTTCATCAACACAACTCGAATAATAAATAATGACGAACGATGTATTTTACCTTTAGAATTTATCAGTTGTGGTGTACATTTTGTAGGTTGAAAGATGGAAACTAAAACTTCCTTTCTTAAAAATAAAAAACAATCTATGGCCCGGTTCAAAACGAGAGTGTATGTTTAGAAACCATGTACATTTGATCCCTTTTTTTAAAGAGAATTAATGAAAATACATGATTTAAGTTATTGCAAATTTACAAAAGAATAATCCAGGAATGTATGTATTAGGTAACTACTGAAGGGGATAATTTTCTAGAGTACCTACTACTAAATCAATGAATGTTGTTGCATCTTTTAGCACTTAAAGTGTGGTGCCCCGACCCGACTGCTATACAGTGATGCTGTGTGTCACCGGTTAAGCGATACAACCGGAGGTTACGGGTTTACCAATCCCCGGCCAAAACCTTTGGCAGGCGTTGCTGGGTACACCTCACTCCAGACAACGCAACACCCCGATTGATACCTCAACACAGGCACAACTATCAAAGCATAATAGTAAGATCAAGACTTGTGGAACAACTGGCACATCACAGACTCTACGACACAAAATCATATAGTTCAACTGTTATACAGAGAAAGATAGCAAATGACAAACAGAGGTCACAGACCCAACATTACAACAAGCGGAAGCAAATTAGGTTGTTCTAAACAACAAGATCCAACATATGGCCTAAGAGGCCTACAGATAAACATCACAGCGCCAGCTGCTCCAGGATGTCCCAAGCTGCCACCTGGGAACCCCAGACTACTCGTCGATGTCCACAAAGAACCCACCTTCGAAGTCGGTGAAGTCCTCCTCTGAAACAAAAGCAAAGACGTTGAGTTCGACGAACTCGCAAGATTAAGAGCTAATATATGCTCGATGATTGGCTTTCAAAGGTTTTATGGCTGTTTTGCATAAAGCTGATTTTATTTATAAAACACAACTCCACGGCATCGACTAATCAGATTATTTTTGAAAAGGGGTAAGAAGTAACTCTTTTCTTTGAGATCACCCTTCTCAAACATCACCAACGTCACCATTGTACCTGTTCATCAAAGGCACCTCCCCGAATCACCCTCGAGGAAGTCAACCTTACATTCGTGAAATTGGTACCTCTAGTACCCAAGTTTTAATCATTCCGTTTAAGTTATTCTATGATCATCGTCCATTCCCAAGTCGTCCGTAACCGTGGACACGGCTTTTCGAAAAGATTTATCCCTGCAGGGGTGTACAAAGTAGAAGTCCCCGGAGTCCCGAGGGGCCCCAGTTCCTTCACCACGCGTACCGTCCGGCCCATTACCTGCGCATTAGCTCTCTTCCTTGGAAAGCCGGCTGGGTGGGAGCGGTGTCGACTTCTCCCTCGTTAAGGACTTTCCAGGATCATCAGTGGCGGTAGGACTGCCAGGATCACAACACCCCGCCCCACGGCCACTTATTTTCCTAACACCACAATCCTCATCTCAGCTCATACCACCATCATCACGCACGCGCAAATGGAAGCCCGAACTAGAGGACCCTGGCTAGCCCCGCTCGAGTTATTTAGTCTATGAGGGTTCCTGCGAAAGCATAGGCCTCACGCATGGTTGCACGCTCAGTCTTGGTTCAAGAGGTATAGAACTCGCACCTAGGCGGCGAGAACGAGACAAAACACCACAACCACAGTGGCCTCTCATCCCCACCTTCTTAGCATTTATTATCCACCTCCACAATTCTCCACCACCACCATCACTGTCACAAGTTAACACCTGTTTCCAGCATTTACCATCCCTAGTACAACTAGGCATTTCACTAAGCATGGCTAAGCACTTGCATAGCATAGTAAGTATTCCAGGCCAACAATACAAACCTATGGTAATAGGAAGGTAAAACAGGTATTGGCAACAGGATTCTAATGCAACTAGTAGGATACTCTAATCCAGGCAAAAGACATTTAGAACCGCATGCAATATTATAGTGGAGAAAATAATTGCGGAAAATAGGATAAGATATGCTCAGAGGGGGGGATTACGCTTGCCTTGTTCAGAGTGCTGGTAGTACGGATCGTCACAAGACGGGGGTGGCACTTCACCTCCTTGATCTACCGATGCACAACAACACCGGAAAAACAATCAACACATGGCAATGTGCAATGCATACAAGGATGATATGACATTTTAAATGCAACCTAAAGGCATTGAACAGGATCAACTAGTTAAATGGGGTCCCCGTTATATTTATTGCATTATTCGGGAAATAAACCCCATATTTAAACTTAGTGATGTTAATTACTACTAGATCACATTATTGTAATTGTGAACAATTATGCATGATGATGAAGAGTTTGGATTACTCATGTTTTTCTGATCATTTGATATAAGGAACACATTTTTCGGAGGTCCCGGTAAAAAGTTATTAATTTTATAAGTTCCTCCTTTTTAAACGTATGATTTTAATATTATTAGAGACACCATATTTTAAATGTGATCAAATATGCGTGTATTTATTTTAAAGCTTTAATCACAAATTTCTGTGCATTTTGAGGTATTACACGCATTTTTGGATACACCGATGAAAAATTACCAATTTTTAACAATTTCCCTTTTATCTGACCTTTCGATGATTTATCTAGCAGCAAAAACCAGTGTAGATCATTTTGTAGGTAGAGGGATGAAAGCAAAATACCATTTCAGAAAGAATATTTGAATCCGGATGCCAGCCCGGAATTTTCCGGATTTTTCACCGGAGGAAATATTTCCGGAATTGTTTCCGGCCCAAATCCGGACATAGACCGGATAAAACTCCACCGGTCCAGTAGCGTTTTCGTTAAACCGGTATAGAACCCGGAAAAATCCGGTTCCTGCACCGGGTTCGTCAACGCGAGAAAGGAGGGGCTACGGAGACGATGATGCTCGGCGGCGTGAACGCGCGCTGGCGCAAGAGGGGAGAGGGGAGATGGTGCTTCGGCACGGGAGGCTCACCGCGAGCAAGTTGGCGAGGTCGGGGTGGCCGGAAATGGCTCGGCGGCGCCGGAATCGGGCGGCGGAGCGACGCGGTGGAGCTCGGACTGCAGCGGCAAGAGGTGGACGGCGGCGGCAGATGCGGCGGCCCCGCGTCGATTCCCGCGGCCAGGGGGTAGAGGAGGTGGCGGCGGAGCTTTCTCCTGTCCTCGATCTGAGCGGGAGGCTCTCAGGCGACGGCGACGAGCACGGCGGCGGCGGTGGCCATGGCGGCCCGCGGGAAGAGGAACGGGGAGAGAAGACGGAGCAGGGGCGAGAGGAATGGGGAGAGCACGTGGGGGTTCTCCTCCTTGCAGGGGTGAGGGCAGAGCAGGGGGCCCGGAGGCGAGGCGCACGGCGGCATGGCGGCGAGGTGGTGCGGCGCGAGCCCTGCGCTCGGTCGCAACAGTGAGGAAGAAAGGAGGTTTTCGAGAAAACCCCCTGCGCGAAATAAATTCATCACGGACAGATCCTCCCATATTTACAAACAGGTCCTTTTCTATTTTAAAATTAAAACCAGCACATGTTTTGAATTAATTGAGGCATCAAAATAATTTATAAAAATTTGAGAAAAATTGGGGAGCCTCCCCATATAATATAGAAGTACCACAAAAATTGGTTTTGCAAAATAAAATGTTTTGAGCAATATTTGTTCATAGGGTTTGAATATGGCATTTTTGCTAGAGTTCAAAATGTTGCTCCTTTAACAATTTGGAGCAAGTACAAATATTATCCGAACTCTTGGAACTTCCTTGACAATTATACAAGATGTCAAGAATTTTTGTTGTGTAAGCTTGAGTGCCTTCTTTGTTGTGAAATTGGTTGGGACAAGTTTTGCATTATTGGTTTTCAATATTGATAATAATAAATTGGGTGTGGTTTAGCAATTTCAAAGGATGCAATGATGCATGCATGCCATGATGCAAAAGAGGACACAAAAGTGAAAATTTGGTACTCAAATTTTGGGGCTGTTACAATTCTACCCTCCTTACAGGAATCTCGTCCCGAGATTCTAAGATTGCGGAAAGAAGTCGGGATACTCCTCCGTAGACTAGACTCTCGTTCCCAAGTTGCTTCTTCCTCGGAATGGTGCGACCACTGAATCTTGAGAAACTTGGTAGTCTTGTTCCGGGTCTTCCTTTCAGCTTCATCCAAGACACGGATAGGATGCTCACGATAAGTGAGGTCTTCTTGAGATCTAGCTCCTCATGATTAACTCCATGGATAGGATCCTTGAAACACCGGCGAGTTGGGAGACATGAACACATCATGCACATTTGGGAATTTGACCGGTAACTCCAACTTATAAGAAAGATCTCCTCGCTTCCAGAACGGTGAAAGGGCCAACATAGCGAGGTGCCAATTTCCCTTTGATTCCGAAGCGGCGAACGCCACGAAGGGGAGAGACACGGAGATAAGCTTTATCACCAATTTCATAGTGAATTTCCTGATGGTGCTTATCATAGTAGCTCTTCTGCCTAGACTGAGCAATCTTCAGATTCTCTCTTATGATTCGAACCTTCTCCTCAGCTTCATTGATAATATCTGGACCAAAGAGTGCTCTCTCTCCGGTTTCAGACCAATTTAGAGGAGCGGCATTTTCTTCCATAGAGAACCTCAAATGGAGCCATGCCCAGACTAGCTTGATAGCTATTGTTGTAGGAGAACTCCGCGAAAGGGAGATATTTTTCCCAACCTTGGCCAAAAGAGATGACACATGCCCGAAGCATGTCTTCCAAAACTTGATTCACTCTTTCAGTCTGACCATCAGTCTGGGGGTGGTAAGCGGTACTGAAGTTGAGACGGGACCCCATAGCAGTTTGGAAACTGTGCCAGAACTTGGAGACGAAGATACTTCCACGGTCCGATATGATCCTCAAAGGGACCCCGTGCAATGGAACAATACGAGCCAAATACAACTCGGCAAGTTGACTCGCCGTATCTCGTCACGGACGGGTAGGAAGTGTGCAACCTTGGAGAGACGATCAATGATTACCCAAATAGCATTGTTGCCCTTTGAGATCGGGGAAACCGGTGATGAAGTCCATACCAATTTCATCCCATTTCCACTCGGGACTGCAATAGGCGAAGAGTGCCGGCAGGTCTTTGATGTTCAGCTTTTACCCGTCGACATGTGTCGCATTCAGCAACATACTTGGCAATTTCTCGTTTCATACGAGTCCACCAGAATTGTGGTCGAAGGTCTTGGTACATTTGGTACTACCGGGATGGATAGAGAGAGGTGTCATGAGCTCCTGGAGGATCAGTCTCTCAATTTCCGCTTCTTGGCACACTAGCGGTCACCAAATAAACAACTCCGGATTCATTGACAGAGAAGCATTTGCCTTCCCGCTAGCAATGTTTCCTTGATTTTCAGAATACCCTTGTCACGTTTGAGCATCCTTGATCTGGTCTACAAGAGTAGATTTGATCTCCAGATTTGCTAGATAGCCGGAGGGAACCATTTCCAAGTTCAAACGAAACTCTTCATGAGGGCAGGTTGGGCTTCTTCAATCATCATTGTTGCAATAGGACTTCCGACTTAGCGCGTCAGCCACGACGTTTGCTTTGCCGGGTTGATAGTTCAGACTCACATTGTAGTCCGTGATTAACTCCAACCAACGCCTTTGCCTGAGATTTAAATCCGGCTGGGTGAAGAGGTACTTAGACTCTTGTGATCCGAGAAGATCTCGCAACGGTTACCAAACAGGTATGGTCTCCATTGCTTCAAAGCATAGACCACGCGGCAAGCTCTAGATCATGAGTAGGGTAATTGAGCTCATGCGGCTTAAGTTGGCGAGAAGCATACCACACACATGGCCTCTTGCATTAGCACACAGCCCAAACCTTGTAGAGAGGCGTCACAGAAGACGACGAAATCCTTGCTCGTGTCCGGCAGGACAAGCACAGGAGCGGACGTGAGCTTGGCTTTCAGGGCTTGGAAGCTCTCTTCAGCTTCGGCAGTCCATACGAACTTTCTATCCTTCTTGAGAAGGTCAGTCAATGCCTTGGCTATTTTGGAGAAAGCTTCGATGAATCGGCGGTAGTAACCCGCCAATCCGAGAAAGCTACGAATGTCCTTGACTGACATTGGAGTTTTCCAGTCTAGAATAGCTTGAATTTTGTCGGGGATGACTTCCACACCATTGGCAGATATTACATGTCCAAGGAAGACAAGTTTATCCAACCAAAACTCACACTTGGAGAACTTGGCATAGAGACGGTGTTCACGAAGCCGTGTCAGAACCAACCGAAGGTGTTCATCATGCTCTTCGTCGGTTTTAGAATAGATGAGGATGTCATCGATGTAAATGACGACAAACTTATCAAGATAATCCATGAAAATGGAATTCATGAGCCTCATGAAAGTAGCTGGAGCATTTGTGAGACCAAAGGACATGACGGTATACTCATATGAGCCATAGCGAGTAACAAATGCCGTCTTTGGGATATCCTCCTTTCTGATCTTTATTTGATGGTACCCTGACCTCAGATCCATCTTGGAGAATACTCTTGCACCAGCTAACTGATCCAACAGATCATTGATGCGGGGATAGGATACTTGTTCTTGATTGTCACCGCATTCAACGGTCGATAATCAGAGACAAGGCGAGGCACGGTAGAATCCCTCTTCTTGACAAAGAGTACCGGACAACCCCAAGGTGAACTGCTAGGCTGGATGAACTCCTTAGCTAACAGCTGATCAATTTGCTCCTTCAACAGAGCCAACTCTTCCACCGGCATGCGGTAGGGCTTCTTGGAAATTGGAGCAGTACCGGGAAGCAAGTCTATGACAAACTCCACACTTCGATCAGGTGGCATGCCAGGCAATTCTTCTGGGAACACATCCGGGAAGTCACACACCACGTGTATGTCCTGGATTTCAGGAGGGGACAAGCCTTCCATGAAACATAGGGCGATCTCCGGGGAGAGGGGATTGTCTGATGATGGAGGTCCTGAATATGTAGCCCAAAACTGCACATCGTAACCGGAAGGGTGGGTCACGGTGATGGACTTAGCAGCACAGTCGAGATTAGCATGGTATCTTGCTAACCAGTCCATGCCCAGTATGGCATCAAGGCCCTTCGACCTCAAGGCTATCAACGGGAAAGGGAAGGACAGGGATGCTATGATAATCTGGACCTCAGGAGTAACGCCATCGGTTTGCCATTTGGAGCCAGGGGTAGAGATCATCAAGGGACTGCTCATCTTCTCAAACGGTATTTGGTGATCTTTTGCAAACGCAATAGAGATGAATGAATGCGATGCTCCAGAATCAAACAAAACGGTAGCAAGATGGTTGTTGATTCGAAGCTCACCCATAAGGACGCCAGGATCCTCTTCAGCTTCTTCAGCAGAGACGTGGTTCAGGCGACCACGCACCAAAGGTCCAGCCTTGCCAGTTGGAGTGGCAGGGGCTCGTGCAGGAGTTATAGCGAGAGGTGCCTTCTGGGGGCACTCCCTGGAGTAGTGACCAGCCTGGCCACAGGTGTAGCAAGTGAGTCCAGGTGGAGCAGGTAGCATAGGACGGTACCCACTCCCGCCTATCCCAAGTGTCGAAGTAGTGGGACGCGGAGGAGGTGGCCTATATCCTGGCCCTCGGCATGAAGGGAGCACGAGGTACGGCGCTGTAGGGACAAACACCCTGCGCTTCTTGCTCTCAGAACCCGAGGAACTCTGGTGATCCCCATGTGCGGGCCTCTTGGAAGCTTCAAGCCTCTTTTCTTCCTTGCTCAAGAGTGAAAGCCTGGTTGAACAGCTCCTGATAGGTCTGGAACCTGAAGGGCAATAGCTCATAGCGGAGCTGCGGATTCAGACCCTTGCGGAACAGCTCTTGCTTGTCAGCATCATTGGTCACGTCCCTTGGGGCGTAACGAGAAAGATGGTTGAACTCACGACCATAAGTGCGGAGGTCCATCCGTCCCTGTTGCAGATCCAGGAACTCCCTCCTCTTCAAGTCCATGATAGGCTGGGGAATGTACTCCGCTCGAAAGGCAGTGCGGAACTCAGCCCAGGTGAAGACATGGTTGGCTGGAAACAAAGCCACATGGCTCTCCCACCAACAGCCAGCAGCACCAACCAAGAGGTAGGTGGCAAAGTTGACTTGCTCAGCCAATGGGACATGCAGCGCGGAAACTTGCGCTCCAAAGCACGAAGCCAATCATCAGCTTCCAGTGGCTCCTTAGCATCAGCAAAGGTGGTGGCTGCGAGCAGGAACTCAGTGAGAGTGTTGCACTCGTTCCTCCGTGCATTCTGCTGCACCAACTGCTCAAGCAAGCGCTCATTGCGCCCACGGTTCTCCTCAATGGCCATCAAGACTTGAGCCATTGTGGGTGGTGGCGGCAGATCATCCTCATCATCATTGTGGTTACCGCGACCACCACGGCCTCCACGACCTCCTCGAGCCATTCTGGAGATTTGACAATGACACGTTAGTATCTTTCTCCGAATGGTCGAACAATAGCATTAGCGTCTTCACAAGTACACAGACTAGGGACGATAATACTTTGCGAGAAGGAAAACAACAAGATAGAACTTGGGTAAGATCAGCATCATGTGCTACTAGTGAGAGTTAAGAAATCACAACTTAACACACTCTAGTTGGCACAATCCGGGACCTTATGTTCAAGTCCTGGGTTAAAACCCAAAGAAAGGATCAAAGATTAACTCGGTAGAACATCTGAGTTGATTTGGGATTGCAACGCAGCGGGAGCAACGTGACACATAACACTAAAGGTCGAACCCACCCCGTTCTAATCATTTTGAAGTAACAGAGAGGATAAAACCTTTAATCAAATTGAGGTAAGATTGCTCCGAGATTAGAGGGTAACCAGATAAGGAGTAAAAAGAATCCTAAGATGGTTTTCACAACTCATTTTTAGGTTAAAATATTTTCACAAACACTAGACTCAACATCGACCAGTAGAAGGGTTTCCTACAGGCAGTACTGCTCTGATACCAACTTGTGGCGCCCCGACCCGACTGCTATACAGTGATGCTGTGTGTCACCGGTTAAGCGATACAACCGGAGGTTACGGGTTTACCAATCCCCGGCCAAAACCTTTGGCAGGCGTTGCTGGGTACACCTCACTCCAGACAACGCAACACCCCGATTGATGCCTTAACACAGGCACAACTATCAAGCATAATAGTAAGATCAAGACTTGTGGAACAACTGGCACATCACAGACTCTACGACACAAACATATAGTTCAACTCTTATACAGAGAAAGATAGCAAATGACAAACAGAGGTCACAGACCCAACATTACAACAAGCGGAAGCAAATTAGGTTGTTCTAAACAACAAGATCCAACATATGGCCTAAGAGGCCTACAGATAAACATCACAGCGCCAGCTGTTCCAGGATGTCCCAAGCTGCCACCTGGGAACCCCAGACTACTCGTCGACGTCCACAAAGAACCCACCTTCGAGTCGGTGAAGTCCTCCTCTGAAACAAAAGCAAAGACGTTGAGTTCGACGAACTCGCAAGATTAAGAGCTAATATATGCTCGATGATTGGCTTTCAAGGTTTTATGGCTGTTTTGCATAAAGCTGATTTTATTTATAAAACACAACTCCACGGCATCGACTATTAGAATTTTAAAGAGGGGTAAGAAGTAACTCTTTTCTTTGAGATCACCTTCTCAAACATCACCAACATCACCATTGTACCTGTTCATCAAAGGCACCTCCCCGAATCACCCTCGAGGAAGTCAACCTTACATTCGTGAAATTGGTACCTCTAGTACCCAAGTTTTTAATCATTCCGTTTAAGTTATTCTATGATCATCGTCCATTCCCAAGTCGTCCGTAACCGTGGACACGGCTTTTCGAAAAGATTTATCCCTGCAGGGTGTACAAATGTTTGCCACGCTACCCCGTACCCGGCCCATTACCTGCGCATTAGCTCTCTTCCTTGGAAAGCCGGCTGGGTGGGAACGGTGTCGACTTCTCCCTCGTTAAGGACTTTCCAGGATCATCAGTGGCGTAGGCTGCCAGGATCACAACACCCCGCCCCACGGCCACTTATTTTCCTAACACCACCATCCTCATCTCAGTTCAACACCATCACACGCACGCGCAAATGGAAAGCCCGAACTAGAGGACCCTGGCTAGCCCCGCTCGAGTTATTTAGTCTATGAGGGTTCCTACGAAAGCATAGGCCTCACGCATGGTTGCACGCTCAGTCTTGGTTCAAGAGGTATAGAACTCGCACCTAGGCGGCGAGAACGAGACAAAACACCACAACCACAGTGGCCTCTCATCCCCACCTTCTTAGCATGTTATTATCCACCTCCACAATTCCACCACCACCATCACTGTCACAAGTTAACACCTGTTTCCAGCATTTACCATCCCTAGTACAACTAGGCATTTCACTAAGCATGGCTAAGCACTTGCATAGCATAGTAAGTATTCCAGGGCCAACAATACAAACCTATGGTAATAGGAAGGTAAAACAGGTATTGGCAACAGGATTCTAATGCAACTAGTAGGATACTCTAATCCAGGCAAAAGACATTTAGAACCGCATGCAATATTATAGTGGAGAAAATAATTGCGGAAAATAGGATAAGATATGCTCAGAGGGGGGGATTACGCTTGCCTTGTTCAGAGTGCTGGTAGTACGGATCGTCACAAGACGGGGGTGGCACTTCACCTCCTTGATCTACCGATGCACAACAACACCGGAAAAACAATCAACACATGGCAATTGTGCAATGCATACAAGGATGATGATATGACATTTTAAATGCAACCTAAAGGCATTGAACAGGATCAACTAGTTAAATGGGGTCCCCGTTATATTTATTGCATTATTCGGGAAATAAACCCCATATTTAAACTTAGTGATGTTAATTACTACTAGATCACATTATTGTAATTGTGAACAATTATGCATGATGATGAAGAGTTTGGATTACTCATGTTTTTCTGATCATTTTGATATAAGGAACACATTTTTCGGAGGTCCGGTAAAAAGTTATTAATTTTATAAGTTCCTCCTTTTTAAACGTATGATTTTAATATTATTAGAGACACCATATTTTAAATGTGATCAAATATGCGTGGTATTTATTTTAAAGCTTTAATCAGAAATTTCTGTGCATTTTGAGGTATTACACGCATTTTTGGATACACCGATGAAAAATTACCAATTTTTAACAATTTCCCTTTTATCTGACCTTTCGATGATTTATCTAGCAGCAAAAACCAGTGTAGATCATTTGTAGGTAGAGGGATGAAAGCAAAATACCATTTCAGAAAGAATATTTGAATCCGGATGCCAGCCCGGAATTTTCCGGATTTTTCACCGGAGGAAATATTTCCGGAATTGTTTCCGGCCCAAATCCGGACATAGACCGGATAAAACTCCACCGGTCCAGTAGCGTTTTCGTTAAACCGGTATAGAACCCGGAAAAATCCGGTTCCTGCACCGGGTTCGTCAACGCGAGAAAGGAGGGGCTACGGAGACGATGATGCTCGGCGGCGTGAACGCGCGCTGGCGCAAGAGGGGAGAGGGGAGATGGTGCTTCGGCACGGGAGGCTCACCGCGAGCAAGTTGGCGAGGTCGGGGTGGCCGGAAATGGCTCGGCGGCGCCGGAATCGGGCGGCGGAGCGACGCGGTGGAGCTCGGACTGCAGCGGCAAGAGGTGGACGGCGGCGGCAGATGCGGCGGCCCCGCGTCGATTCCGCGGCCAGGGGGTAGAGGAGGTGGCGGCGGAGCTTTCTCCTGTCCTCGATCTGAGCGGGAGGCTCTCAGGCGACGGCGACGAGCACGGCGGCGGCGGTGGCCATGGCGGCCCGCGGGAAGAGGAACGGGGAGAGAAGACGGAGCAGGGGCGAGAGGAATGGGGAGAGCACGTGGGGGTTCTCCTCCTTGCAGGGGTGAGGGCAGAGCAGGGGCCCGGAGGCGAGGCGCACGGCGGCATGGCGGCGAGGTGGTGCGGCGCGAGCCCTGCGCTCGGTCGCAACAGTGAGGAAGAAAGGAGGTTTTCGAGAAAACCCCCTGCGCGAAATAAATTCATCACGGACAGATCCTCCCATATTTACAAACAGGTCCTTTTCTATTTTAAAATTAAAACCAGCACATGTTTTGAATTAATTGAGGCATCAAAATAATTTATAAAAATTTGAGAAAAATTGGGGAGCCTCCCCATATAATATAGAAGTACCACAAAAATTGGTTTTGCAAAATAAAATGTTTTGAGCAATATTTGTTCATAGGGTTTGAATATGGCATTTTTGCTAGAGTTCAAAATGTTGCTCCTTTAACAATTTGGAGCAAGTACCAAATATTATCCGAACTCTTGGAACTTCCTTGACAATTATACAAGATGTCAAGAATTTTTGTTGTGTAAGCTTGAGTGCCTTCTTGTTGTGAAATTGGTTGGGACAAGTTTTGCATTATTGGTTTTCAATATTGATAATAATAAATTGGGTGTGGTTTAGCAATTTCAAAGGATGCAATGATGCATGCATGCCATGATGCAAAAGAGGACACAAAAGTGAAAATTTGGTACTCAAATTTTGGGGCTGTTACATAAAGGCTCATGAAAAATATATTACAAACCCTTCGTTTGAACTAGAGTGAAAATGAATTGTTTTTTAGTGAAATGTTGTTTTTACGATCGACTGAGAATTAACTAAATCTTAGTAGCTCTAAGACCATGACATTGCTTCGTGACTCGTGCTACCTTGCAACTAAGATTTTCCCAATGGTACATATGGGTTGCAACTGAGATTTTACAGCTGCACATGGGTTGCAACTGAGACAAAAATATCCAAACCATTAATTTTGCATCAAGATACACGTCGGCATGAGAGTTAGACATGAGTTGCAACTGGGAGTTGGATGACGTCACGATTTAGTTAAATCGTAGTCGACTGAGATCTAGACAGACCCTTATTTTTAAGTAACAAGTTTGTGGTCAACGAATCAGAGGAACTACCGTGGCGCACTTTTAGGGGTGGAAACCGATCAGATAGTGTTCTTTCCAATTATGTTTTTTTTACAATTTCAAAACACTACGAATGAAAATACAAATTTTGTCGAGTATGAATGTGCACCGGATATTACTTAAATATGGATACATAACGGATGTTTACTCGGTTAAGAACAAATACTAACATATTACAATTTCAATAACAAATTTGATAAAAGAAATAATAATTTTCACTGTGTGGCACGAATTAATGGAATCATAACATATAATCAGTAAGACGGACCTGTAACAGATGCATAAACTAACATGATGCATAGTAGTTTGTAGGTTTGATCGCATAAAATATTTTACTTGTTAGGTTTTTAGGTTGAATAATTGGCATATAGGGCTAAAAATTTTGAAACTGTCTAATTCATTCAGGTGTGGATTTTGTTTTTCATATCTTTGTTTGTTTCAAAATCATATTTGTTTTCATATATGCGTTTGCTTCAAAATCCACATCGTATTTGTATTGTACTTGCAAAATTTTATATTTTCTACATCCATTACATGTTAGCTGGAACAGATATTTCGTACTGTACTTGGGATTACGTACCTCCAGTTTCTACCTGCAGTAGTTCTTGATTAAAATACTGAATACCACAACTTTCCCCGTATTCTAATGGTTTGTTTTGTCAACCGAGGTGATTTGCGTAGCAAGTCTTTCGGCCACTGGCGTGGAAGGTTCTGGAAGCTGGATAATCCACGCACTACCGGAACTCGATCGTTGGCTGGTCCTTTTCATGCGTTGCTGAAATGCTGAGCCACTCGATAAATATCAGCACCAGAAACGCTTTTGGAAATTCATCCGCGGGCCCCGGTTTTGACCTTGCCAAACCCAAACATGGTTAGCGCGGGCACGTGTCGACGGCTCCACGCGCCGCTTGGTTTGGTGCCGGGGGTGGGTGGGGCTGGGCGGCGGGCCGTCGTCACGTGGTGATCGCCGGCCGGCGGTGGCGGTGCGCCCGTGGCTGGCCTCTTCAACTTGTCGTGGACTTTGGATTGTTCTACTGGTACAGCGGGAGAGTGAGGGGAGTTTTGGAGTGGTGCGTGCCGAAAGTGCGTGCTGAATCGGCCGGGTGATTTGCCACGGTGCCTGCTGTGCTGCACGCGTAAATGCGAAAAGGTGAGCGGTGTCGCCCTGTTCTGTGTCTTGGTTTAGGATACATAGCAATCGAATTTCAAAATCACTTCTTAAGCAGTAGTTTCGGGAGATAAAACACCCACACGTGAATCTGAGGATGGTTTTCATTTAACCGGGTGTACTGGTTCAGTTTCAGCATGTGGGTTTCTTTGGTTTGGGTGCTAATGGGCTTGGTACGTGAACAGTTTGGTTTAGTTCGGTGTCACGTAAAAATAGTTTGGGTGTGGTCAGGTATGGGTTTGACGATTCCAGTTCCAAACAGGTTTGACCCTAGCTTAATCATGCATGCAAGAGATAAGCTGATTTAGTAGTTAAAATCAAGTGGCCTTTCGGCATGCAGCGCTCACATAAGCTAGCTTAATCATGCATGCAAGAGATAACAAACGCAAACATATTATCGCCGTCGTCTCCAAACCACACACCTGGTTTCCTCCCATTGATACTAAGCCTAAGATCACACAGTAAGAGCATCTCCACTCGCGGCGTCTAAATGGGCGCCCAAAGGCCGTCCGGACAGGCCCTTTGGGCGCCGTCCGGACTACCTTACCCATTTGGGCGCCCTCGCTCTCCTCTCGCGGCGTCCAAATATTTTTTTGTAAACTTAAACTTCGGCGATTTTCATTCAAACTTTAGGAAATTTTACAGATTCGAATGAAAATTTAAAAAACTAAACCTAATCTACTGGCCCCGGTAGCGACGCCTGAAGGCGTAGTAGGGGTCCTCCTCCTCCTCCTTCACCTCCCCCTTCACGCCGCCGCTGCTCCCTGCGCCGCCGCTGCTCCACGCGTCGACGTCGTCCTCCTCCTTGACGCGGCTCGGTCCTGGGCCGTCGTCGACGGTGAGGTCGAAGAAGGGCACGCCCTTCTCCTTGGCGGTATCGCGCAGCGACCAGGCGCAGGCCGAGGGGCCGTCGAGCGGCGGCACGTCGTCCATCGACGCGGCCGCGACGACCGCCGCAATGACGTCGTCGTCCGTCCCCTCCTGCGCCGCTATGAGCTCCGCCATGAACGGCGAGAGTTCCGGCTCCGCCTTCACCTTCATCTACTCCGGCTTCGGCGTTAGCAGAGAGGAGGCGCGGGAGCGGGATGAGGACGAGCGCGAGGACGACGCCCGCGACGAGGACGCCGTGGAGCGCGACGAGGACGGCGTCGCGCGCGGCACCCACTGGTTGGCCGGAGGTGGTGGTGGTGCGGCGGGCGCCACCGTCAGGAGCGAGCCGCCGTTCGCGATGTGGTTCATCACGAACTGGAGCGTGCGCCCGGGCACGCTCCAGAACGCCTCGCGCCCGGCGACGTTCTTGTCCGTCGGCGCCGGACCGGGGCCGTCCCAGCGGTTGAAGTCCTCCTCGTAGGCGCGCCGGAACGCCACCTCGTACCGCCATGGTTGGCTGGGTTCCGCGGATCCCAACGCGGGTCCTGACGCTGCTCCGGCGTCAGGTCACGCCAGTAGTGCGTGTTTACCGCGGCGGTGAAGCCACGGCTCGTCCGTGTCAGGGGCTTCATCACCGGCACGCCGTTGACGCCGATGACGAACCCGTGGCAAACACGCATATCCGGCGGCACCGGATAGCCGTTGTCGCGTAGCGCCTCCGTCTGCTCCTTGAGCAGGGTGCGCGGCGTGAAGCCGTTGGCCGCGGCGCCGCCGGTGCGCCTCCAGGTGCCGGCCATGGAGAAGGAGAGCGGCGGCGGTTTTTCGAGTGGTGAAGAAGCGGCGAGTGAGGGAGAGAGAACGGCGAGGGCGAGAGTGGCGATGAGTGGAGGCCGGCGCGCGCCTTTTATGGCGGCCGGAGAGCGGTGGCATTAACGCCGCTCGCCTCGAAAAGGCGCGCCACATTCGCTCGCGAGGACGCGACGGCTCACTGGCCGCCCGCCGGCCGTGAAAACGAGGAGTCGCCACGCGCACGCTCCTTTGACGACGCCTTTGACCACGGCGGGGCGTGGCCGTGTCACTGCCAGGCGTGGCCCGCGCGTCGGAGGCGTGCGTTTCCTTCCGTCCGGGCCGCCCCAAGCCTCCCCAAGTTGAGGGCATGGGCTGGACGTGCCGGACACAAAACTGGGCTGTGCCCGACCGAATTAGCCTTTGGGCGCGATTTTGTGTCTGGCACGCCCCAAACGGCTTTGGACGGCCTTTTGAGCGCCCGACTGGAGATGCTCTAATGAATGATCGAACCAGCAGCCATTAGCCTAAAAATAAAAATATTCTCAGCTCGAGCCAACAGGAACTGATGTTCTAGCCTGCCAACAAGAACACGATTTTGGCAGCGGAGATGAGATTGGAGTGCAAGGAAAGAAAGCAACGGACGGATCACTCCAAGGCTTCTTTCTACGGCCAGTGCCGTCCGTGAAAAGCCGCGACAAGAGACCGAAAGCTACGTCGGGGCCTCCAGCGCACGCCTCGCGATCCGTGCGCGGCTCCCTCCGCCGTCACACGAATCTCAATATCCTCCGTGGCGCGAATGGGAGCTCGTTGAAGGGACAATGCGCGTGGGGCCCGGTCACCGACCAACGATCCATTCGTGCCGCGCAGCGACAGCGGCCGGTCATTTTTTCCACCCGTGGAACACCCGCGCGCGCTCGGAAAAAGATCTCGCCTTTTTGCTTCGCCGATCGGCCGATCACCCTACCTTTATAAGCCCGTTTCGGCCGGACGATCTCCGAATCAGAACCACGCACCTCCTTCCTCCCTCGCACCGCGCACGCGTGCCCCGCTTCGCTTGCCGCACCTTCTACTCAGCGTAGCTTGGGCTTATTTCGCGGCGGGCGGCGGCGGGCTCGTTCAACCGGTACAACTCTTAGCAATGAATACGACAGATAATGGTGGCGGCGAGCGGAGATGGAAGGGGAAGGCCGTGAGCTCGGCGGCGGAGAAGGAGCGGCTGCTGGCGCCAGTTTTACAAGACGCGCCGGCGGCCGCATTGCTGCGGCCACTGAAGAAGATGCGGAGCCCCGACTGCCGCCTACGTCGCTCGGCGTCTTCGCTGTCGTCGGCTCCTGCTTCCCCTGACTCGTCCTCTGTTTTCCAACCCCATCTCGCCGCCGGCCATGTCCTTGCCGGTACCGTCACATCAGCAGCCGACGCGGAGTATATTTCCGTTCGCGTACGATCCGTCCCCGGCGGCGGCACCGAGGCTCCTGCAGCTGCGGCAGTACTCGTCCAGCTTGTACCAACAGCCTCTGCTGCCGCAGCAGCTGCAACAGAGTCAGACACCGCTGCAGCATCCGCAGATGATATCGTTCGGCGATGCCCAGCAGCAGCAGCAGTTCGAGGCGGCGGCGGCGGCTTCGATGATCCCGCCGCAGTACGTGGCGCCTGACGCGCTGCGCTACTGGAGCGGAGCGCTGAACCTGAGCCCGCGAGGCGTGCTCGCCGGGGTCGTGCCGCCGTCGCTGTACCAGCACCTGCTGCGTGCGCCCGGGCCGGCCAAGCTGTACCGCGGCGTGCGCCAGCGCCACTGGGGCAAGTGGGTGGCGGAGATACGCCTGCCGCGGAACCGCACGCGCCTGTGGCTCGGCACCTTCGATACCGCCGAGGACGCCGCCATGGCGTACGATCGCGAGGCATTCAAGCTGCGCGGTGACAACGCGCGGCTCAACTTTCCCGACCTCTTCCTCGGCAAAGGCCGCGCCGGCGGGAGCGGCCGAACCAGCGCTGCCAGCGCCGCTGCGTCGGTTGCCTCCACCTCCCCGTCCGCTCCGCCGACGCCGGACGAGAACCTCGCGCAGCAAGCTCAGCCGCTGCTGCCTGAACAACAGCAACAGCACGGAGAAGATCAGCCATCGAACACTGATCCGAAACCTCTGTTCTCCGCAGAAGAGCAGGACGGCATCCCGAACCCGTGCGAAATCCTCAAGTCCAGAAGGTAGGACATCAATGCGGCGACGGCAACATGGGCATGATGCAGCAGGCTCCAGCGGCACCCGGCGGCGTTTGGGGGCCGGCCGACGACGCATGGTTCAGCGCATGGGGCCCTGGCAGCTCCGTGTGGGACTACGACATGGACAGCGCCCACGGCCTCTTACTCCAGTCTCGCTTCGCCGGTGAGCAGCCCGGCATGGACTACGTCCCCAGCGCGCCGGAAGTCCACATGGCACCGGCGCCGGCGGTAGGGACAGGCATGGCCTATGCCGCTTCTCCTTCTCCTCTTCCTCCTCGTCCTCCCTTCACGTGGAATTGAAGGACTAAACACGCCTTCCTCCCATCTCTGAACATCTCACACACAAAACTTACCTAAGCTGTCAGATATCCGCAGGCTGCAGATTTTTAACAGACAGCCTGAGGCATGATCACAGCACAGGAACATCTCATGACCTTTTCTTTCTTCTCCCTGATCGATTTTCTCCTGAAAATCACAAGCCCCCAGCTGCATTTTTTAGGCTGGGACAAGGATGGGCTATATTTCAATCCTCATCCTTGTAGATCATCTCGTGACGAGTATTCTTTGACTTTAGGTAGCTAGCTAGTCTTCATCAACCGTTTCCTGCATTTTTAAGATGTTATATGTATGGCTTTAGGGATTGCCAATAAAGTTCGGGAAGAGGAGACGATTTTTATGCTCTCCTCTTGTTCTTACCGAGAAATTTGTGTTTTTTGCACTACTGTATATGTGGGTGCCATACTATATGTGTACAATTGGTATCCATGATTAGCTAATTGATAGCTCTTGCTTGTTTTGTTGAAGTTTTCTGTTTTGGTTTTATCTTTAATTCATCATGTCCGCAAAGACCAACGAGGAGAAATGTTCAGATGAACAGCACGATTTGTGACACATGTTGCATTAGTGTCTGAATTCCAAAACATGGCTCAAATACAAGTTCCATACCAGTACTCTACAGTCCGATGTAAAAAGACGGGAGTTCATTTCAGCGCTATTTCTATTTATGTTGCGATTTTGGTGTGTCAATCGTGGGACGTCGATCTAGCAGTATTGTCAACCGGTGGTTGGAGTGCACCACTGTGACCGCAGCGCTTTTCCTTCCGTTCCCTGTAACCTCTCATTCCCAGACTCACGAGCAACTAGATCCTGACCCGCGCACCCTCCGCCTAGAAGCCGGTTTGCCGCAGCCGCCCAAGCTCTCAGACGATCGTACTGCAAGCAGGGACAAAGCTAGAAAGAAATGTCGATGGGGTCACATCTATATCCTCTCTAAGATGCTGGGGTCAGCCTCTATAAATAATCATGAGTTGGTGGTAATTAGTGAAGGTTTTGCAATTTTTCTTGGGGTCAGCTAACACCAGTGCCATTGAGGCAGCTAGCTCCGTCTCTGACTGCAAGAATACACGCCGCGCTGGTTCTTCCACCGCTGTCCCCATGAGCTATCATCGAACTCTTCTCGCTGACGTGGGCCTACCTATCGGGTGCCCCACCATGAAGATACCTGGTGCATGCAAGGATTAGGGCCCGACGGGCGGCCTACTAGAAGACAACGTTCAAAGCCCACGAAAGGGCCCAAAGGAGACATAGTACGCCCCAAGTAAGGTGTAGGATAGGTCGGTAGAGACTTATCTTACATGTAAACCTAGTCGGTTGCGAACTCTCGAGACCCAGCCTCCCATATAAAGGCTGGGAGGGCCGCCGATAGAGGGTACGCTCATATTCCACCACCAAAACCCAAGCGAGATCGACATCTCGTCGGGATCGCCATTGTAACACCTCTAAACCATCAATAACAGACAAGCTGGAAGTAGGGTATTATCCTCCGGGAGCCTGAACCAGGGTAAATCGCCTTACTTGTCAGCCGTGGTAACTATCAGCACTCCAACCTTTCTCTCTCTCAATCAACCTGGGGTACTCGACCCTAGGATTTGCCGTGGCCACCCCACGTCAACTGGCGCCGTCTGTGGAAAAGAAGAGTGCTAGAATCATGGTTGCACCGGCTCCATCTGCAATGACCGTCGACGCGCCGACAATCACGGCGCCGATCCGCTTCGGCTCCTTCGGATTCGTTCCCCACCCGCCGGCCCATCGATCGGTGTACGCCGATCTCTACGGAGGTATGTGTCTTACTTTCGGTAGCATGAAATTCCATGTGAACAAGTGGGGACGCTTCGACTCTCCGAGCGCGCACCTGCATCTTCGTCGACTACGGAGATTGCGCCTGCTTCGACTACATCACCTGCATCTTTGTCGACTACGGAGATCGCATCTGCTTCGACTACATCACCCTCATCTTCGTCGACTACGGAGATCACGCCTGCTTCGACTACGTCACCTGCATCTTCGTAGACTACGGAGATCGCATCTGCTTCGACTACGTCACCTTGATGGCCCTTCACGTAGTTACCTGCGTGAAAAATAAATGGGTTAGGTTGAGACTCCAAGTGCAGAGTGTGTAGTAAGTGGAAGACGTGTTTTCCCCACGAGGGGTGACTCGAGGGTTTAATATCGAACTCTCGGGGAATCAGTAGTGAAGATTTATCTTTCCTATCCTTCTTTTGGTTACCTACAAAACAAAGTAAATGTTTTGGTCCTCAACCTCACCTAGTGGTTGTCAAGCACAAGGTGTGAGAATGATATCAAGATAATATGCAATGCAAACAAGAAATAAATATGCAATGGTGGTAAATAAATATGCAAGGATGGTGGTAGCAATGATAAATGATATTTTTGGGTTTTATATGATGAATGCAAGATGTAAAAGTGTTTTTGTATTTTCGGATTTTTAAATGGCAGAAAATGGAAAAGTGGTAAAAGTGGTTGGAAAGGTGTTTCTTATGATTAAAAATGGACCGGGGTTCATGGTTTCACAAATGCACTCTCTCTTTAATAAAGTGGTAGACAATGGAACACTAGAGTTGACATATGAGATTGCAACACAACAGTTTAATGACAAGTTATAATTATATGGGCATCACGTCCTAACATAGAGACCTTTTGGTTATTAGTCTCTCTTATACTCCACCAAGATGCGAACTAAATCATAACACCTCAGTAATTAAGATAACTCAGAGTATAGCAATAAGTATCATGACATGAAGTTAAAATAAGAACATGCTAGATCTAGTCATGGAGTAGTGGCAATGGTCACACCCACATCTCCGGTAGCATGGTATTTCTTTTTATCCCTAGTGAGAGATACCCAAGTGGATCGCAGAACTTTCTCTCACGTTCACTGCACTAGCCACCCCCCGTTACTCCAACTAATGCACACGTTCCCCCTCACACGCTCTCATAAACATGCTTGATCATACAAGTAAATAAGAACGGGGTACATAATATGCATCTACTTTCATAACTGAAACAAAACCATTGCAATCTCAAACATATATTAACTCATAAAAAGATCCACCACAAAGGTATTACATAGATGACCGTAATCATGTTCAGCAGCTCATACGGTACTAATTAGTGAAGCTCAAGAGAGAGAGATACATAAGTTACTTCCACAAACCCATAGTCCAGAGGTGGACTACTCCCTCTTCATCATGGAGACGGTGGAGAAGTCGTTGGAGAAGATGGAGACCACGCCGGCAGCGCCCCGCCGGAGTTTTCCCCCTCCAATCTGCAACTCCAGGTCTCTGTTTCGGTGTTTCTGTGTTTCTGCGGCGCTCCTTCCAGAGAACGTCGGGGACTATTTTTATAGGCGTTTTAGGTCAAACGGAGTCGGTGGAGGAAAGATCGACGGCAACGGAGCTCCGAGGCCCAAAAGGGGGTCCCACGCGGCCAGGTACTGGCCGCGTGGGCCCACTCATCTTGGCCCTCGGGCCTCCGCTTGTTTGCTTCCTTCGCTCCCACGCTTTGTTCCTTCCAAAAACTGATGCTCGTAAATTTCCAGGTCATTTGGACGTCGTTTGGGTCCCTGAAACATTAAAATATAGAAATAGGGTTTTCTGCCTGCGCAGGGTTAATTCCATAAAAATAGGAAAATCATAATATTCCCAAAATCATTATAAAACAGTGATATAACCCTTATATGATGCAAATATGACTGGAATATAAGTAAAATAATGCAAAGTTCATGTATGCATTTTACATGCATCAACATCCCCAAGCTTAACCTATACTCGTCCTCGAGTATGAAGGTGATAAAACTAACATGGACTTTGCAATTTAATACTAACAATGGATATCAAAGATGATTACTATTGCTACATAGAGTCAAATGATTCATTCTTAAAAGGAGTAGCAATATGCAAGATAGTTTATGAAGTGATATCAAGTATTCAATGCAAGGATGTTCAATGATAATTCACAAAGTGTAACATAAAAAAAGTACTATGGACCACATGTATGCATAATGAAAGTAAGAACATCCTACAATGGTCATAGAGTATTGATGAAAATCTGAATATAAAAGGTGGACACTTTGGAAAGATATATATATATGAGTAGAGGTAAAGCATGAATAAGTTTCATCTAACTTCTGAACTTCTCTACTTAAGTTAATGATTGTAATGTGGTAATCCTTGGTGTCAAGCTCTCATTCCCCTATCATAGCATCTTGAATGATTAAGTTTAAAGTGAAAGCAAATATGAGTAGTGTGCTTGACAAAGTACAGGTTGAAAGTCTCATGCCCCTTGAATACAAGTACCTACTCCATGTGTTACTCAACTTGGAAACAAAGCAAGTTCAAGTTAAATATCATTGTAAGTAATAATAGTATCATTAAGAGCGTCAACTGGGGTACCTCTTGTCCCAGGATATGGAACAAGCCCATATCAAAATGACAAGACAAACAAACACAATGAACAATCTCAACACCCTTTTTATTTACCATTGATAGCTTTTTATTGTAAGGTGTATCACAGAAGGTTCACCATAGCATGTAAGTAAATTTCCACCATGAATGATGCATGGCTTAGATTAGCGGCCCAGGCGTCTCTCTAACCATTTATACAAACTCATTTAAACTCACTTCATTTCCACATTTATTTCACCCATGGTAAGCATCCATAAACAAAAGTACATGATATCAACTAAATGAATGAAGTGCATGTTGAAAGCTTGCCATGTGACAGCACATATGAGCTAACTCTCAACCAAAGACATTTGTCAAGCCACAACATCATAATTTTAATCACAATGGGTCATATTTTATTTATGCAATGAAAGTAAAGTGTGCATCAAGTTCGAGAGAGCTCTATAACCAACTTTTCCCATAACAATCAACAACATAAGCATTTTCATTCAGAGGTATAGATAACACAAATATCATGATAAACATACTCGGAATAGCATAAAGCTAATAGGTAGATATGGTGGACTCACTGGAAAAACTTTGGTTGAAGGTGTTGGAAACAAGTTTTTGCTTGTTGGAATTTTTGGGCTAGCAAGAGGGAGAAAGTTGACCATCTAAATGCATGCATGAGTGTCCATAGAACTAACTAATCCATGTTAAACAAGTAAATAACATTCAGCATCAAAACATGAATAAAAGATAGCTCTTGATAAAATACTTGCAAATTATTACTCATTAACAAGCTCATGAATCATGCAACTATATGTATCTTTTAAAATCAACTCAACATCCCTTTTCCCAATCTTATAATAGCATCCAACATAATTCAACCCAAATTTCCAGTAGCTCTCTCATATATAAATGATAGTGTGGTGGTCTCACAAAATAAAAATCAAACCAAACAAACAAAAAGACGCTCCAAGTTTATGCGATAAAGTGTTTCGATCGAAAAACAGAAGTTAGACGTGTGCAAACCGAGAGTGTGTAGGTCCAGTGGGGTTGTCTTCACATCCCCAAGCTTATGGTCTTCACCATCCTTGGATAGCTCTTGGTGCATCTCCTCTAATCCCTGTGAAAAAACTTCAAAACACCGTTTCTCCCATTTCTTTTCTGTGGGTGCATTAGTAGTGATAAACAAATAGATTTCTTGCTGCATATAATCCTTGAACAAAAATTCATATGAATGTCCAGAAATGTATAATGTTGTATGCCTACTCATAAACTCAATTGGATCAAAAAGATTCAAGTTAAAAGTTCAAAGCATGCATCAAACAAAATGGGACAGAATCTGTCCAGAAAAACAGCAGCAGCAAAACGTATTTTTCTACCCTACTTAACTTTGTCGAAAATTCCGAAAAAATTCATGCATAGAGGATGAAAAGTTGCACTACAGTTCAAATATGAGCTCATTCGGAGTTACAGAATAAGAATTAAAAATCATACCGTGCACAGATTCGTGCAGGAATAAAATCTCCGAACGCTATAAGCAACTTTTCAAACCAAAATGAGTAAAACTTGGCACTTTATTAAAAATTCCAGAAACTAAACTAAACACAAAGTCTCTTGTTACAGCAAGAGGACACAAAGAAAATCACAAATAAAAACAACCGGGTTGCCTCCCGTAAAGCGCTTTCTTTATAGCCATATAGCTAGGCTTCTTACTTGATGTTTATTGTGGACGAAGCTCATGAGGGAGCTTGAATGATGTGCCCTCTTCCTTGGGAAGTGTTCCATGCACTTCTTGTGTGGAAACTGAAACTTCACATTCCCTTCTTTTGAATCAATGATAGCACCTGTAGTACGAAGAAAAGGTCTTCCAAGAATAATTGGACTAGAGGTTTTATTCCCCATATCCATGATTAGAAAATCAACAGGCACAAATGTCATATGTAACTCTACCATAACATCACTTACTTTTCCTAAAGCATGTTTAATGGAATCATCAGCAAGTGCAAGTTCAATAGAGCATTTTTCAAGATTTTTCAATTCAAGTACTTCATATAGTTCTTTAGATAAAACAGAGACACTAGATCCTAGATCAAGTATAGCATGGTGTGTCTCTTTTCCAATGGTTACTAGGACTTTGGGAATCCATATATCCCCAAGCTTAGGTGGTATCATAGCCTCTTGGTTGTACCTAGCAATCTTTTCTTTCAAGACATGATTAGCAATATAAGAACCAAAACCAGCTTGGTTAACATTATGGAAGGATCACTTGCAAATTTTTGTAAGATAGATATTAATTCATGCAAGCTACAATTCTCTAAGTCAAGCAATGGTTCCTTGACTTCACTAAGCATTTTAACTTCCTCAATCCAAACAAAATTCTCATTTCTTTTCTTTAAAGCAGCATTCAAGGCTATTTGGAGATCATCCTCTTTTTCAACATAATTCTTAATATCCTTGTCTAAAGGTCCCAACATAGAAGATATTCTTTCATTTAATTCCCTAGTCAACTTCTTTTTAGACTTGGCATAATTCAATATAGTTTCCATTTTCAAAGAAATTCCCGAAATAGTGTTGTTTGTCTTCTTCATACTAGATTTTGTATGAAGGATAAATGAATGCATCTCATTTTTAGTAGGATAATCTTCCATATAAGTTTGTAGACATAATATTGACCTATCCATAGAAACTTTTAGTTGTTTGATCATAATTTCATCTTTTGATTCTATAGAATTCCCAAATAGATTTTCCATTAGATTATTAGCATGTGAGGGATTTCCAGAGGCAAATCTTCCACTAGTCAATGAGTCTAGAAAACATTTTGACCACCCATCTAGACCATTATAAAAGTTTCTTATCAAAGTAGCAGGGTATATTTGTTGACACCATTTTTACTAATGCCCTTAATTCTATACCAAGCATCCATTAACGACTCTCCATAGTATTGACCAAAATTGTTCATTTCAACACTAGAAGCCATTTTAATAAAGTTTTTATGTGTTTTTAATTTTTTATGCAAAACTGAAAATAAAATGACACTAAATGATGCAAACCGAAATAACAAATGCAAGACAATGACAAAACAAGATAAATTGCTTTGAAGGTAAAGATGGATAAGATGATGCTCACGTGGTGCAACCTCCCCAAGCTTAGGTGTTAGCACAAGTTGGTGATGAAGTTGACTTGGTGAGATATCCTTGGATAAACCCGGCGCCAGAAAATAGAGCTAGTGCAGGGGACCCTTGGATAAACCTTTCAGCAATGATTCCCCGGCAACGGCGCCAGAAAACAGTCTTGATGGCCCTTCACGTAGTTACCTACGTGAAAAGTAAATGGATCACGGGACTCACGCCTTTGTCGACCGCGGAGATTGCATCTGCTCTGATCGCGGGACTCGCGCCTTCGCCAACCGCGGAGATCGCACCTGCTCCGACCGTGGGACTCGCGCCTTCCTCGACCGCGGAGATCGCATCCGCTTTGACTACACCTGTGTCTCCTTCGACTCCGGCGCCTGCGACAACATCGACTGCGGCTTCGTCGGACGAGTTCTGCATCGACTGCGGCGTCTACCACGTCGCCTCCATCTTCGGCTCCGACGGCGGTGAGAGCAGCAGCAACGCATACTCGACTGCGCAATCTTGTCCCGTCCAAGTCTTCATGGTGGACGCAACAAATAACAGGACACCTGGAACCGGTCCCCACCGCGAGGAACCTGCTTTCCCAATGGAAGTCACCATGCCAAACAAAGTAACTACCCTAGTGATTACTCAAGAGATGGGAGTACAGGCCATGAAGCATGTTCAAGAATGTACCTTTCCTCCTGCGGAGGCGACTCGAGAGGACATGATGGCATACCAATACCTCGTGTGGAAGGAAAACGAGAAGCTGCTACTAGAGAAAGCCGAGCTGGCCCGTCGTAAAGAACTTGCTGATGCGTCAAGTGCTCGCCGCGCGGCCTACTCCTTCTCTTCCTCGGGACCCACCATCACGGAAGAACACAGACGTCATCGATCACGTGCCCGTGTAATGACGGATGCAGAAAGGGCCGTGACCACCTGCAACCTCGAGTCATCCTTCATGTCAGAGGACGCAGACGGGATACCCATCCCCAAAACAGTCTCGGGTGCTCTCATGTCGCTGTCCACGTACCTACGGGCAACTCAGCCTCTGGAGGGCGACCCTCGTGCAGCTCTACATCGGCAACAAATCCAGGCGCTCCGTTTAGCAGAGGAGGCGCTCATCCCAGAAGCCACACCCGCAACAACAACCCAACCACGCGGAGATCGCGACAGACGTGACCGCAAATGCGCAACGCGCGGAGACCGACCCGTCTGTCACCTGCAAGAGGGGGAAGACTTGCGCAACGTCATTACGCAGCGAACAGTCGACCGCAACCGCTCCAAACGACCCGTCAATACCCCGACTGAGAAACTTTACTCGGACGACGACAGCGAGCCTTGCGGTCTTGCCTGCTTCAACTACCGCATCCGTGCCACAAGAATACCGCGAGGTTTCAAGCTTACGTCTGAATCAGTCAAGTTCGACAGCACGTAGGATCCCAAACTTTGGCTCGACGATTACATCATCGCAGTCAACTGTCAAGGAGGCACCACGACAATAGCCATGCAGTACGTTCAGCTGATGCTCGTAGGTTCAACACGTACATGGCTGCAAAACCTGGCCCGAAACTCCTTCAGTTCTTGGGACCAGTTTGAAGATGCCTTCATCAAGAACTTCCTTGGAACATACTCGAGACCCGCGACGTTCACGGAACTGCAAACATGCAAGCAACGGAAAGACGAGACACTACGATCATACATACAGCGTTGGACACTCATGCGCAACTCTGTTGGAGTCGTCTCAGAGGACAGAGCAATCGACGCATTTATCCGTGGCGTCACTCGACACGACCTTCGGGAGGCCTTCGGCCACAGTCCATAGTCGAGCTCATGAAGATCGCCAATGAATGGGCGGACGGTGAGGACTCTGTACACAACGAGTTCCCAGACGAGGAAGGAGAGCCCAGCAACTGTGGTTGCGATCATCAAATTCCCCCATTGACCAACCATCGACATTGTGGCGATGGTCTAGGAGAATTAGCATCTATAGTGGTTGCGAGAGAGAATGAGGTTCGATGTAGACGTGGAGAAAATACATATAGAAACAAAGGGGCTCTCGTGGCGATACGTATAAGTGAGGGGGGCACTTCCGCATGCCTATTTTTTTACCTTAAAGTACGTGATATAATCTAGGTTTGGATGGTGGAAGATGGGTAAGCCCCCCCCCCCCAGCAATTCTTGTCTAGTTCCGTCACTCGAAGGGGGAAACTTATCCATGAAGAAAATGATGGTGATCTTATACCTTCGATTTCGGTGTTATTCGATGCACTATGGGTCGATGATGTGAAGATCATTGATGAAGTGTAGTTGATCGTCCTAGCGAGAGGGTAGTCGATCTTTATGTCACCTTCGGCGTCGGGTAACATGACGTCCTACCTCCCTACCCAATTTCATACTGATAAATGTATTGAGATTTCGATGGCATACATATGAAAAGTAGACACAAGAAGACATAGGGTAGGGTTCTCTCCAGTGGCAGAGCTTGGGCTGGATGGATGGGGCGCGAATGGGTTGCAGAGTGATGTTGGCCAGTGTTGGAGGGGGCAAATGGGTTAAATACCACTGGTTTTGGACACAAACAGGCCAAAAAGTACTGGGTTTAAACTAAAGCCCCCCCCTTGAAGTGTGCATAGCTCTGGCACTGATTCTCTCTATTATTTGTATCTCTGATGAGAATAGATATGTACGACCATGGTGCCTATACTCGTGAATATATAAGTGAGAACTTCACACCAGCTTATGGGCTCATTTGATTCATAAGATAGGAAAAGTGTGGTAATAGGAAATTATAATATTAGAACATCATGTCTAGTTGAATCCTATGGAAGATCAAACTTTCTTTGATTGCGGTGAATGAATTTCCATGGGATCCAACCTAATGTTTTTTATATATGAATTTTGCACTACAAGATTCATATGGGAATTTCCTACAAGATATGTTGCTTTGAATTAAACGGGTTGACGTAGGAAAAATTCCAAAGAATCTCAATCCTATAAAACTTTTTTGAAAATCCTATGAATTAATCAAAGGAGGCCTAAGTAAGAGAGGGAAAAGACCCATTTTGGGATCAAGTTTCTAACAATTTGGACCAAAACAAAGTGTTGTAATCTGAACTCCATGACATGTTTAGGCCTTGTTTACCTTTAATGTATTTGGAGTGTATTTTAGGGGAATTGAGTGATTATCCCGGATCCAGAAAATCCTGAATATTTCGTTTACTAATCCGATTTTGGAAGGGATAATCCCAAGCTATCCCACCAACCACCTCATCTTTGCCTAAATTGGAAACTCTAATCCATACTAGTGTATTGTGGGGAAGAGTATTTGTGGGGATTTTTGAAAATTGGGTGAAAGTAAGAATTTCACCAAATCCCTTCCCATCCCCAATCCTGAAAATACACCCCTAGTAAACAAGGCATAATGGAGCTGTAATTTGAATTACCGGTGCAGATTCATACAAAAACTTTCACCCTATGTGCAATTTCATACAAAACCAACCAGAAGATGACACGTGTCCATGGGCTACACTGGAAAATGGTTGCCCAATGTCTGCCAATTTTGTGAAAAGCCCCCTCCCTTCTTTGATTATTTTGTATTGGCCATCCCACCCATCGTGCAAAAGGAAGAGGACGACGCGTTGACCACGCTCTCCTCCCCCCACACCGGCGACCGCCGATTCCGTCGCTGTCCGCCGCCCATAACTCTCCCTGTCGGCGAATTTCCAATTCACGCGCTCGCCTCCGCCCCTAACCCCTTCGTTTCGTTGATATGGTGGCGCTGCAGGGGCATCGTTGAAAGTTTTTGTACCACCGCAGCACACTTTGCAAGATGTTGTATGAAAGTGCACACGCAGGACAAGTTTTTTTACTAGTGGTGCAATTAACTCAATTGTAAAAGGAGGTTTGAGTGAATGTTAGAATTCCTATTGGATCTAGTACAATGATTTTTATGAGAAAAAATCATATAGAAACCAATCCTATGAATCAAACAACAAATATAGGAAATATTCATATAGGATAAAATCCTTCAATAATCCATAATCCAAGTTCCTTTGAATGAAATGAGCCCTTAGCCGTCTGATGAAAAATAGACTCTCTTTCTTTTCTTTCTTCGTCACGAAGGAAAACTGAGAAAGGTTGTTGTCAAAAAAAAAACTGAGAAAGGTTGTTTCCTCTTCGCCGTGGAAAGATCTAGGCCTGTCATGTCGCGCCAGCTCCCCCCGATGCTCTCCGTGCCGGAGAAGAAGACGGCCGCCGCCGAGCTCTTCCGCGACCGCCACTTCTTCAACTCCCCCTTCTTCGCCGATCTGCGCGACGCCCGCGCGTCCCTCTCCGTCCCAAGCCCCCAAACCGAGCCCCCCTCGTCCTGCCGCGCCCTCCTCCTCCGCTACCACCGCCTCCTCTACTCCGCGCGCGATGATCCATGCGCCTTCGATGACAACCTAGCCTTCACTTGGCACGACGCCTTCAGGCCCAACCTCAAGCACACCTCCGCGCTCCTCCGGTTCGAGAAGGCCGCCATCGTGTTCAACGTCGGCGCGGCCTCCTCGAGGATCGCGGCGGCCGTGGACCGGGCGGCCGAGGGCGGGGTCAAGGCGGCGTGCGGGGAGTTCCAGCGCGCCGCGGGGCGTTCCGGGCGGTGGGGGAGATGATGGAGGGGCAAGAGGGGACGTTGGATATGAGCCCGGAGTCCGCGGCGATGCTGGAGCGGCTCATGCTCGCGCAGGCGCAGGAGTGCTGCTTCGAGCGCGCTCTCGCGGCCGGAACGTCGCCGGCCGCGTGCTCCAAGGTGGCCAGGCAGGTGAGATTGCTGTGTGCTTCTTCTTCCCTAATGGCATTGCATTTGTACGTGTCTGTCGCCCTTTGAGGGTTTTGATTTGACTGTAAACAAGTTCTAGATCTGTATAGATATAGTGTAAAGTGTAAACCATTGAGAGTTCTAGGAGAATGGTCTGCTACAAGGTCTCCCTATCTCTCCCGTGTCCCACGCAGGCTAGGTTTTGATTCGGATTAATGTTTTCACTAACTTAGATTAGTAGATGAAATATCCCACAAAATTGCTTTATCATTGCCATGGCGATATAATTTTGAGTTTCAGACTTCAAGATCATCTTGTCTGAAATACAAATTAATGTTCAAGAGTATACATCTACCAATAAGAGAAGACAAGGAAGACATAAAACCAATGCTGAAGAAAGTCGAAAAGAAGTTCAGGGTACCGCAAAACTAGGAAAACTGTCATGAATGTTACCTTGCATGTCTCAGCTCCTAACTTGGCTTACAATCTTGTTGTAGCTATTGAATCGAAATAAGCAAACTTTTTAACTAGTTCAAACCAACCAATCAAGTCTGAACACCTAGTACTGATTGCAGATTGGTGAAGGGTTCATCTATTTTCCCTCGGATCTTGAGATTAAAAAAACTACAAGCAGTGAAGGTTTCTGAATGAAATTAGGGCTCATTTGGCACCCATCATTTCATTTCATTTGGCACATCATTTCATTTCATTTGGAAAGTGAAATGACAATGTTAGGGATAGGAATTGGCATAACATACAATAGGTATTTGCTAGAATTCCAAATGAAATGACATGTCCAATTCCATGACAGCCAAACAGGTTAGATATGGAATCGCAAATGAATTCCATGATTCCGGCTTGAAATGATGGGTGCCTGGTTACGACCAATCCGTCATACCTGTGCTGTTCTACTGTGGCTTAGGGAGGATCACAGGTATAGGTATTGTAGAGGGGAGTTAGGTCGATACTTCTTGGCAAACTGGTATTGTGGTAGTAGCAGCTTCACTGCTGGTAGGTCTACCCCCACATAACAGTTGCAAAGTGGATTGTGGGTTCCAAAGTAAGCTTCAGCACCTGCTTGTAGTTTTTTTTTAGGACCCATTTTAATCTGTTTTTATTTCTTGTTTGGCTGTTACTTTTGGTTGGGTTTTCTCCTGTTTTTAGTCTTTTTCTTTTGCTGTGTGGTTTTGCATCATTTCATGCCTTCTTCTAACACGAATTAACACACATTTGAGTGTGTGTCAATAGAGTTCCAATGCAGGTTGCACAAGCAAGATTTGTCTCTCTTATTTAAGAATACCTACATGATTGCAAGATTGGTGTGATTAGCCTGGCAGATATTTGTGTCATGATGTCACATTAGCGTTCCATGAGAAAAGTGCTGGAGTATGTTTCTTGGATTAGCACACACTGTCTGAAAGAGTATTTTTGTCATACGCTATAAATGTATGAGGATATCAGTAGGGTCATAAGCTTAAGGATTTAAAGTAAAGGTTTATATTCAGTATGACCTCTTTCTATCATGTTACTGGTGTGGCAAAGACAATAGTACATATATTTTGCAACGCTGAACATTTACTTCTGTTCTAAAACATTAAAAAATGACATAAGAAAATATTATAACCTTTTGCCTCTGGCTTTATGCAGGCTGCCTTGTACTACGAAGAAGCTTATGCTGCACTGATTAACCCTCCACTACAGAACCACTTTGAACGATCATGGTTATCTCACATCCAGTTGAAGGCTGCTCAGTTCAATGCAGAAGCTTGTTATAGGTATGCTATGGAACTGCATGAGAAGATGGAAATTGGCGAGGAGATAGCTCGACTGCAGGTTGTGATTAACGCAGTTGCTGATGCAAAGAGAACCGCCAGGGGAGCTCCTGGACCCCTTTACGATTCTGTTTCCAGGCTAGAACAAGATATGAACCGGAACTTGGAGCGGGCAGTGAATGAGAACAACAGCATCTATCTTATGCGAATCCCAGCAGTCAAATCGTTGTCTCCTTTGCCATCAGCTTCGCTTGTCCGATCTGCTTCCACGAGTGAGGTCTTAGATGCAAAGACAGAAACTGGCATTCAGTCTTCATGAATGCCTTGACGGTATGAGATAATGGAATGACATGCGTTATGCGCTGCTGTTTTTGCATTGTAAAACTTGTGTCTATATTGTAGCTAGAGTGGCAGTTGGCTTATCAAGCCAGGACCATTCTCGTTGTTATGTGAATTGCTCACTAGTCTCCTGCTGCTGGAATTAACCCGGGTTCTGTCTATACTCCATTTGTGCCGCAATGAAGTGGCTAATTTTTTTAAATAATACATTTTTTTAGTTATTTCAAGAAATAATACGCGTTTTTTTTTATTTTCAAAATATTATCTAGTCGGCTTGGCCGAAGTACTAATCGTCCTGGTCAAAGACGATTAGTACTAGTCTGTCTTGCCGAAGACCATATGTGCCTTTGCACTTTGCCTTTTCCTGCATGCACTTTGTCTTTTTCGGCATGCTTCTCCATATGCAACTACTAGTCGTCTTGGGCTAGGACGACTAGTACTAATCGTTTTTGGTCAGTACGATTAGTACTAATCATTTTCGGTGTGGACGACTGGGTAATATTTTTAAAAATAAAAAAAATGCGTATTATTTTTCTAATTAAATAAATTTAGCGTATTATTTAAAAAAAATTAGCAATGAAGTGGTCATCTGCATAATCCATTCCTGGGCTCTTTGATTCATAAGATTGTTAAAATATTTGTTTATAATTGGAACGCTACGATTTTTTGTTTGTTTCGGATGCCGTTTGATCCATGGGATTATATCCCATAGTAAAAAATTCCATAGGAATTTTGTAGTGTAAATTTCATTGAAATATAACATGAGGTCTAACCTCATGAAAAATTTCCTCACCACAATAGAGAAAATTCCTCTTTCCCTATGATTCAGTTAGACATGCCATTCCAATTATATAGGTTTCCTATTCCTACAATTTTTTCTTATATCCTATGAATCAATAAGTGGATCCTTGTTTTAACATTTGTGTATAGTTTGTCCTTTTTTTTTATGGTAATACGATTCTCATTGATAAATAAAAAATACACCGATCTTACACTGGAAAGATAGGATAAACCTATATGACAAACCAACGTCTATCCACCTTCTTCGGCACCACCGTAGCAGCCACCAAAGAAAAAATAGACAGATCACCTCTTCGCCCGAGCTCGACACGGTTCCATCGCTGATCATCAGCTTTTTGAACCTCCAAAGTAGTTTGCCATAGGACAAACCATTGCCGTTGAAAGAATCAGACCGGGCAGCACGACCCCTGACACGCCATCGAACTTCAGCACTCGCACCCCCGCACGACGACGTCGGATTAGGGAACCAGAACCGTCAGCCTCCAATCACGAACCCACCACAAGGTGCACCATCTTCTAGCTGTCACCAGTGCAGACCACCGTCTGCACGTACTCCTGGTCGAATCCTCTCTGCTCCACCATGGCGTCGGAGACAACGCCGCAGCAACGGGGACAAGGCAGGAGGAAAACCCAATCTGATGGAGTCGCCGCCGCCGCCTCGCCGACACCATCCATGAACCCTAGAGCCACCGATCTGAAAGATCGGCAAGCACACAGTGCCACCAACTTCGAGACGCCGCCATGAAGAACAACGCCGGTGTGGGAGTAGAGTTGAGGCAGATTTATTTGCCCGACGTCGCTCCCACCACCCAAGCGGCGCACCATGCCAGAAACTTCCTAACCCTAATTACCATGCAAAAAACAGGGTCCCCCTCCCTCCTGCCGTCGGAGCGGCAATCGGAAGGAGAGGGGCCTAGCTCTTACGCCGGTGGCTTGCGGCGGCGACAAACGGCGGCGGCGGCTAGGGCAGGAACAGCAAAGTTGCCTCGCGAGTCGACTGCTACGAGTCGCGAGCGAAGCGGTTGGCTTCTCGGAAATAGTTTTTATAGTTTGTCCGTTGTGTGTAAAATTAAATGACACCCAATGTGTTCCGTTGTTGTGGACGACGAAGTACAGGATGTGTGAACACCAACATGACGGGACAATTTCTTGGCAGAACTGATTTATCCTGAGCCATTTGCACCGTGGATCAAAGAGACACTACGTAGTTTTGGATCCACAAGTGCTATTGCCAAAACAAAATGAACTGTAAAAAAAGGTTGAAGGGAAGGAAAATTTCCTACAAAATAGTGCAAATAAATCTTTTGTTATAGGAATTCCAAAGGATTTTAATCGTATGAATCAAAAGGCTTTTATAGAAAAAAATGCTAAGGATCTATATCTACAAAAGTTCTACACAATTCTTTTTAGTCCGCCCACAGGGTAGTGCAAAGTTCTCGACATTTCCGAGCCCGGGCGGAAGAAACAAAACGAAACGAAAGCATCCACCTTGCCAGAAATACTACACAACTCGCTCGCCGCCTTCTCTATCCGTTCCTCCGCCTCTCGTTGCCCAGCTCCTATCCTACACTCCTCTCCCGCGCGCCCACCACCTGTTCGACCCGACTCCGCCCAACACACACACGCTCCACATTCCATTCGCCACGATGGCGACGACGACCAGCGCGGCCATGGCGCCTCCCTCCACCTCCACCTCCTCCGTCCTCTTCCTCCGCCGGCTCCCCTGCCCGCCGCCCGGCCGCTGCCCCACGCCCTGCGCCTCCGCACCGCGCGCCCGCAGGTCTCCCTCACCAGCGACATGTCCTCCGCCTCCGACGTGGCCGAGGAGGAGGCCGAGCACGCGCCCAAGGTCGGCAAGCGCGTGCGCGTCACGGCGCCGCTCCGCGTCTACCACGTCGTCAAGGCGCCCGACCTGGACATCCAGGGCATGGAGGGCGTCATCAAGCAGTACGTCGGCGTCTGGAAGGGGAAGCGCATCACCGCCAACTACCCCTTCAAGGTGGAGTTCCAGCTCACTGTAGACACCCAGCCCAAGCCCGTCAAGCTCTTCGTCCACCTCCGGGAGGACGAGTTCGAGTACATCGGGGACGAATGAGACCCGCTTCCTCTGTAGTCTGTACCTGTACATGGCCAAGTAAGCGGGGCGCCTTCCTTGTTATATACAATAATGATGGCCGCAGTGTATATTGTTCCGGTGTGCGGTGAGAGGGATGAAGGCTGAAGAGGGTAGGAGTCAGGAAGCTGATTGCTTGCTTTTGTGCTCTTGTTCCTGTCCCACTTCAACATCTATTTTTTCAGATGTGGGGAATTGTTCGGATGATGATCGATAGCTATAACATAATTTTGCTCTTCCTTGCCTCTGCTTCCTGATTGTTCCAAGCACTTCTCTTTATCTGATTGATATAATCTTATTGTTGCTACTAGGAATACATATCCTTTTTCTATTAAATCTAGACTATTTTATAATTAAGACATCATATATTTTTTAGTTTACAAGGGAAGTCGGTTAGGGATCAAGTATCTTGTTTCTGGCATTATGAAGAGTACTAGAAGATACCCCGCGCGTTGCAGCGGGCATCACTTTAGAAACTATATCGTGTAAATAAAATGATACAAAAGGTATGACACATTAAATGAATATACGAAAATCAATTGGTCATAGTCGACATACTAAATTTTTATAGACATGAATTGTGTGTGTATTATATATTGTTAATGTGAACTATTAGATGGTTGGAGGAATGTATGATGTGTATATGAATAAGTATTAGTGGAAATGACATGGACAATCGATTGGCTAATAGCATGAATGATGTGTATAGCTTGTATGTTGAGATAGAAAAATAATAAATGCACTTAGTGAGGTTTTGCTTTATAAGAGGTATAGATTTGGAGATAACGCTGTATAACAGATTTTTCATCCGTTCCATTTTACTTCAGATAAAGACCACGAGGTATATCATTTTGTTCCCGGTTGAATACCTTTTAACTCTGTTACCTTCAACTTGAGTGGCTAAATCTCGTCTGAATTTTGATGATCTACGTTATGCTGAATCCTTGGAACCACCAAATTATCATATTATTATTGCAAGAACATTCTAAAGCATTACTTGTGACTTGTAGTGAACAAACTGCTAAGACTCTAAGCTAGGTTCTTGGACATCTTTGTTAATCCTAAAATTTAGTAGCTTCTAACTTCCATTCATCCACAATCTATAGTATTCTATGCAGTGCAATGTTCAGAGTAATATCATAGATTTTCTGATATGAGCTCAAACTTCCACCATGAACAACAATGTAAAATAGCACATATGGAAGATTTAGTCAACATTCTTCTGTGAGAAATATATACAGCCATAATGTACCTAGTTATGAACTAACCCTGAGGCACCCTACTACTTGGTGGCTTCTTATAGAGAGAGAGAACCCCAAGGCATCGAGCGGAGGCTAGGCCTCAGATGCGGGTGGGCAGAGTGGGCACTCGCACTGCTAGTTATAGCATGAAAGCGCTTGATTCTGTAAACTAACCCTTTTATGCCAAGTAGTATTCATTTAGCAATCAGCTATAAGGATCCGTGCTCCTGGTTCCACTTTTCATGTTCTAGGATTTGCAAGCTAACCTAATTGCATTTATAAATTATATTATATTATTAAATTTCTGACATTCATTTTCTTCAGTTTATAGTTTGGACCATTTCTTAATGTTTTTATTTTCTGAGCTGGAACATGATATATATGGGACACCTTGGGGGTTTTCTTTTCGAGAAGGGTTGTTAGTTGTATATACAATCAATCAAATGGGATTACATAATTATACGAGTTATTGATGGCAACATATATTTCTTTAACATGTTTATATTTTATAGAGTTAACAATTCCATGTACCCACAAAATATAAGTGCACCAAAAAGGGTGCTTGGATTCATTCCTGGTGTAAGTGTTGGACCAGTCAAATATGAGACTTCTGATTTTTTTTTTTTTGCAATGGAAAGAGAGAAAAATTAAAGGGCACGATCGGCCGTCAGCTCCTCAGCGATCTCAGGGGGAGCAGAATGCAGCCAAACCTCGGTTCTTCCTCCGATCCTACCCATCTTTGCTAAGCCATGGCTTACCCAGTTCGCATCACAGCTTATCTTCTTCACTTCGATCTCTCTTTCACGAATCATTCTCCGGATGGTACCAATCCGCATGGCGTGTCGCGACAAATTGGGAGAGCTTTCATGAATTAAGGCGATAGCATCCGCACAGTCAGACTCCAGAATGATAGCATTTGGAGACCAATGCGTAGCTAAGGCCAGCCCTTCCTCAATTGCCGCCAGCTCTGCCTCCAGGGCGTCTTCGCAGTACCGCAGTTGTCTGCACGCAGCAACAATAACTTCCCCGGTTGCATTGCGAAGGATCATACCAGCACCCGCCCTTCCATCTGTTGTAAAGGCACCATCCACATTAAGCTTTTCTCTCCCCACAGCAGGCAAAATCCATTTCTGTTTAACCTTCTGACGACCATCAAGGCAGTGTTTAGCTTGTTTGAAACCCTGCTCCAGAGAGATAACCTGTTTGCCTTTCTCCACATTGATCACCTTGTTCTGTCGTATCAGCAGCAAGGAGTCCAGATAGCTCATCAAGAACCGTTTGGAACTCTCCATCGGGGCCGGTTTCTTCTGGTGAGTCAGTTCATTGTGATTGTGCCATACTCTCCAGAGGGTCATCAACAGCATAGCACGTTGGACTTCAGTCATCCAAGTAAGACAATGTAGGAGCCAGTCCGGGTTGTGTTCGAACAGCATCTCATCTGAAGGTAACTCCCACACCTCACGCATGGTTTTCCATAGGCTTCGGGCATGTGGGCATTTGCACATGGCGTGGAAGGTGGACTCATCCTCGCTCCCGCAAATCGGACAAGTAGCCAGCAGATCCATCCCGCGCTTGCAAATGTTTGCTTGAGTAGCCAAGGCATTCCGGGCAAGCTTCCATGCGAAGGTTCTGACTTTGGGGGGCACAGGGCATTGCCAGATAACCTTCCAATCTGGACTATCACCATCAGGTCTTCCACTAGTAGCCTGACGTCCATCCTCACGAAGCTGTTCATCAAACGCCAGTTTATATGCACTGCGGACAGAGAAACAACCTCTTTTATCAGGGTTCCAGGCAATAAAATCCATCTCATTCCTTGTAGAGCACTTGATTTTAAGGATATCATGCACATCAATTGGCAAGAACCATCGCTGCAGCAGCTGCTCGTTCCAAGAGCCATTAGGGTTTAGGAAATCAGCCACCCAGCGGTATCTGCAACGGCCTTGTTGGGTTATTGGCTCGAGAACCAGGTTCCTCGGAATCCAGGGATCTCGCCAAGCACGGATGCTGGCACCATTACCAATACGCCACACAATGCCTTTCTTTAAGAGCTCCAAACCATATTCAATGGCGCGCCATGTGAAAGAACATTTTGTGATCCCTTAGTTTTGTGTGTTAGTTAACAACACTTAGGATGTCTAATCTGGTGTTAAGTGATGCAGGGTTTATTGTATACAACATGTGCATCATCACCAAAAAGTGAAAAGAGTTTCTGAAGCTGTTGATTTGTTGCTCAGCCCCTGGTGGGGGGCGGAGTTTCTGCCCCCCAAGACCGGAGTTTCCGGTCTCTGGCCTTGTCCTCGAAGAAACAGCAAAGCTGCTGAAATGTTGCTCAGCCCCTGGTGTGGGGCGGAGTTTCTGCCCCTCAGGACCGGAGTTTCCGCCCCTGGCCAAACATTCCGGCCCCAGGGCACCGGAGTCTTTGCCCAAGTCTCTGCTGCGAAATTGTTGCTCAGCTCCTGGTGTGGGGCGGAGTTTCCAGCCCCCGTAGGCCGGAGTTTCCACCCCAGGCCGGAGTTTCCGGTCACTAGGGCCGGAAACTCCGGTGTGATTCTTCTCTGCAACTGCTACTTTTCTGGGAGGGGTATATATACCCCTCCATCTACCTCCAGCCAGCCAGCTCGCCTAGAATTCAAGATCCCCATTGTTGCAAGCTCAAGAATCACTAGATCTCTCAATCCCTCCACCCAAACTCGTTGATCTTTGGAGGATTGAAGGAGAAGGCCCCGATCTACATCTTCACCAAGCCGTTTGTCATTTCCCTCTCATTCACTTGAGGGACCATTAGCTAGGGTTTCCACTAGGAAAACCTAGCCCCCTATTGTACTCACTTGATTGTCTTTTGTGACAGATTGTAGCTGTTTGGGAGCCCCCAATCCTTTGTGGGTTGTGCCCCAAATCGTTGTTGTAAAGGCTCCGGACTCCGCCTCGAAGGTTTTCGATAGTTGAAGTGAACCAAACATTTGTGGTGCGGTTCACCGGAGAAGAGGGTGAGGCCTTTGTGGTCGTTGAACCATTGTGTTGGTTCACACCTCTCCAACGAGACGTACTCCCCTAAAAAGGAGGAACTCGGGATTACATCCGTGTCTCCGCGTGCTTTGACTTCGGTTACCTCTATCCTTGTTTACCGCCTTATATTATCGTGCTTAGTTGCTTGCTTGTCATATAGGTAAATTCACCGTAGTTGCATATCTAGAGAATTTACCTTTCGTGTCAAGCTTAAATTGAAAAAGACTAAAATTGGAGTATGACACAAAGTGAGGATGAGGCCGCTCTTGCCTTTCAATTGGTATCAGAGCTTAGGCTCTCTTGTTTTGGGCTTAACCGCCTAAGAGAAGTATGACACAAAGTGAGGATGAGGCCGCTCTTGCCAAGGCCAAAGAGACCATGGCATCCATGGCCGATATCAAATCGTTGGAAACAACATTTACATCATCCATGAATGACATGAATGTCAAATTTGATGAGTTGCGTGACATGCTCATGAAACTCACAAATGCTAAGGTTTCGGAAACCATCCCACTAGAGGGTATCTCTAACTCCGATGAAGGTGATTCCGAGGAGGGTAAAAAGAAAAATGAGAAGGGGGTGGAAACCACCTCCGGATCTAAACCATCTCCTCCACCTCCTACCAAGCATGAAGATGGAAAGGAAGAGTACCATACCGTTCCGGGATGGTACCCTATCGACCCACCTATCACCACCCGCATAAACCCCATTGGTCCTCCACCTAAGCTTAATGCATTAGCTTTTGCTAGTTGGCAACGCTCAATGAAATCTCATATTAACAGTGCCTCTATCGAGCTTTGGAGAATCATTGAAGATGGTTACAAGGTTGCGGATCCAAGCAATGTGGCAAGAAGAGAGTTTGCCGAAAAGCAACTCAATGCCTCCGCACTCCATATGATTGAACTTCATTGAGTGAAAGTGACATGCATTATGTTCTCAATGCCAACACCGCCAAAGAAGCTTGGAATTGTCTTGAGGTTGCATTTCTTGGGAATGAGAGCATGAAGAGAAACCGATATGATTCTTTGAGCAATGATGTCGAAGGCTTCTACATGTTTGACAATGAGAATCATGAAGACATGTATGGTAGACTCAAGACTCTTGCAAAGGCCTTCTATGATGTAGGGGCAACCTATGTGGATGATGCTTGGGTCAAGAGGAAGTATGTGAATGCTCTCTTGCCTTCCGAGCCCATCGAGGTGAAGGCCATTCAAGGAAGACACAACTACAACGAAATGACATCAAATGAAGTTATGCAAGAAGTGCAAGCCTCCAAGGTTGACACCAAGAATGCCGAAGATAACCGTGCTAGGGCCATGGGGATGAAACAAGGCCCCTCACTTGCTTTGAAGGCCAAGGTGGTATGTCATGATGAGGTTGAAGCGTGCCCAAGCAACATTGCTCCAAGTGATCTTGAGCCGGCTCTAAATGGTCATATCGCTCTTGCCACAAGAGAGTTTTGGGAGGACCCGGCAAAAGCTAAAGCCAAGGTTGATAAAGAGAACAACTCAAGTGGGAAGAAAGAGCTAGCCTCAAAGTGGAAGACGTGCTACAATTGTCATGACAAGAACCACTACATAAGAGAGTGTCCTTATGAGAACCGAGAGCAAAATGGTGGGAAGCTCATCCCCAAGGACCATTCAAGGTTGATCCAAAAGAAGCCCGCAAGACCAAGGAAGCCTTTCTTCAAGAAGGCACCAAGAATTGTGTTGGTGGCACAAGAAGAATATGCCACAAGTGATTCCGAAGATGAAGATGCACCTACTAAAGAGGTAGCCGCATTGGCTATTGTATCAACTTCATCATCTTCTCTCTTTGAATCCCCCAATGAGAACTTCTCCACCAACAATGCTCGTTGCCTCATGGCTCATGTCACCGAGGTATCATCTCCTTCTCCCAAGACTATGCATGAAATGAGTGATCAATCTAGTCTTGTGATTAAGAAGGAACTTGTTGCTTTCGATACTTTCTTGACTAACTTGCAAGGTGAAGCTAAGGAACATGTTGAGTCTCTCATGAGACAACTATGTGCGGCCGAAGAACTTCTTCAAGAAAAGAGTAAGATTGAGAGAGAGGATTCTCTCACCATTGCCTCCTTGAATGCTTCCATAGCATCCTTGAATGCCTCTCTTGATGAAGAGAGTGAAGAAAGATGTTCTCTTGAGGAAAGACTTGATTCTCTTGATGCTAAAAATGATGATATCATTAATAAAATCATTAAGGATAGAGATCATGCCTTTGCTAAATATAAAGTGCTTAAAAAGGAGAAAGTTGAACTTGGGGTTGCTAATGCTAGACTTCTTGAGGATATGGAGAAGCTTGACAAGGCTCACAAGGCCTTGGAAACAACTCACTCCCTTTTAGTCAAGTCTCATGAGCAACTTCAAACTCAACTTTCTAAATCTAGCTCAACTAGCATATCTTTCTTCCTCGTGTTCATGAAAATGTTATTGAAGAAAATGTTAGTGCCAAGACCTATATTCCCAAAGGTAAAGATAAGGGTATTGCTTACTTATTTGAGCAAAACCACACAAAGGGAAGGAGGTCTTGGTTATGTAGCCGAGCCCAAGAAGAAAGTGGGCAACAACAAGAAGATCAAGACCAAGCCCGCACAAGCCAAGACTTCCATTGCGGGTGGTAGTGCCACAAGGGGCAAGACCACTCGTAGTGACTTTGCGGGGCATAACAACCCCAACTATATTCTTTATGTTGATTATTATGGGGATGTTTATGCTCAATATGTTGGTCCATATGATGGTTACATTGATTACTCTATTTGGGTCCCTAAGACCTTGTTGCTAACCAAAGAGGACCCATTGAGAAATGGGTACCTAAATCCAAGCAATGATTTCTTGTAGGACTATGCTTCCGGTGGATCAAAATGGGTGGTTGATAGTGGATGCACTAGTCATATGACCGGAAGCAAGGAGATTATGACGGAGTTGAGACCAAATCTAAATAACTCATCGTCTCTTATGGTGACAAATCAAAGGCCGAGGTAAAGAGTCTCGGCAAGGTGGTAGTTGCAAGGGATATCACCCTTGTAAATGTCATGCTTGTTGAGTCTCTAGGTTAATGTCCATTTTACTATTGATATGGTGGTACTCTTGAGGAGCAAGACTCTAAAGGTCATGTTCGTTGGGTATGTTGAAAATGAGTTGTTTGTGGTAGACTTTTCGGGGTCTACCAACACTCAAGCAATATGCCTATTCGGAAAGGCCGACGTGGGGTGGTTGTGGCATCGCCGCTTGTCCCATGTCAACATGAGAACTTTGCAAAGTCTTCACAAGGGTGGCCACATTCTTGGACTAAACGAGAATGTTTTTTTTCTAGAGATCGTCTTTGTAGGGCTTGTGTTGAAGGAAAGATGCATGATTCTCCCCATCCAAGCAACACCATCATCTTATCAAAGAGGATATTAGAACTTCTTCATGTTGATCTCTTTGGTGCCGTGCCACAACCGAGTCTTGGTGGGAAGAAGTATTGTTTGGTGATTGTTGATGACTATTCAAGATTTACTTGGGTTTTCTTCTTCAAGACGAAGGATGAAACTCAACAAACCGTCATCGACTTCTCCAATGAAGTTCAACGTCAATACAATGTCCCATATTGGCCATTAGAAGTGACAATGGCTCCGAGTTCAAGAACTACACCTTGAATGAGTTTCTTAGTGAAGAGGGAATTCGTCATCAATATTCCGCTGCATATACCCCTCAACAAAATGGTGTAGCCGAAAGGAAGAACCGGACTCTTATGGACATGGCTAGGTCCATGTTGGCGGAGTTTAAGTCTCCATCTTCTTGTGGGCCGAAGCTATCTCCACGGCGTGTCACTCCTCCAACCGGTTATTCTTCGCAAAGGAAAGAAGGAAACTCCATATGAATGCTTACCGGCAACAAGCCCAATGTCTCCTACTACCGTGTGTTTGGTTGTAAGTGTTTCTACAAAATCAAAGTGTTCATTTATCTAAATTTGAAGTTAAAGCTTTAGAGGGTGTTTTTGTTGGGTACGGTGCGAATCTCACACTTATAGAGTCTATGACAAATCCTTAGGGAGAGTTGTGGAATCTTGTAGTGTGAGGTTCGATGAGAATGACGGCTCCCAAGTGGCGCAATTTCATGTTTGTGATGTAGATAATGAGGAACCTCAAGAAGCAATAAGAAGAATGGGGGTTGGTTTCTATCGCCCCATTGAAATCCATCATGAGCCTCCTCAAGCAAGTCCTAGCTCCACTCATGTGGAGACTCCATCATCACAAGTTGAAGTTGCACCTTCTATGGAAGCAAATGATGCACCTACCCAAGAACAAGTTCAAGACCCTCCTCAGTTGACCAAGTTGCTATGCAAGAACCAAGTTCTCCTATTGTTGATGCTAGCCAAGGTCATGACCAAGATCAACCCTCTCCTTCTTTGTTGAAGATGTGCTTCAAGATGATCAAGGTCAACACTCCGGTCAAGACGGGGACTCAAATGATCAAGATGATCAAGCGGAAATTCCTCGCATCAATGAGGATATCGAAACCCGTCGTATAGCAAGAGTCAAAAAGGATTGGAGAAGAAAGAGTCTTCATCTAGAAAATATCATTGTTAATGTCAAGAACAAGGTCACCACAAGAAAACAATTGGCAAATTTCAATGAACATCAAGCCCACATCTCTATGGTGGAACCAAAGAAAGTCTTTGAAGCTCTTGAAGATCCGGATTGGTTGGAAGCCATGCATGAAGAGCTCAATAACTTCAAGCGCAACAAAGTGTGGAATCTAGTGGAGAAGCCAAAAGATTGCCTCAATGTTATAGGCACCAAGTGGATATTCAAGAACAAGCAAGATGAGCATGGAATGGTTGTGAGGAACAAGGCAAGATTGGTAGCTCAAGGGTACTCTCAAGTTGAAGGCATTGATTTTGGAGAGACCTATGCTCCCGTGGCTCGCCTTGAGTCCATCCGTATCCTTCTTGCATATGCATCACATCATAATTTCAAGTTGCAACAAATGGATGTGAAAAGTGCCTTTCTTAATGGTCCTTTAAAGGAGTTGGTATATGTTAAGCAACCTCCGGGATTTGAGGATCCACACTTCCCTAACCATGTCTACAAACTTGATAAGGCGCTCTATGGTCTCAAACAAGCACCTCGTGCTTGGTATGAGCACCTAAGAGAGCTATTGGTAGACCGTGGCTTTGAAGTGGGGCAAATCGATCCCACTCTTTTTACCAAGAGGGTTAAAGGGGAGCTTTTCATATGCCAACTTTATGTTGATGATATCATATTTGGCTCTTCTAACAAAGCTTTTAATGATGAATTTTCAAAGCTTATGACCGATAGGTTCGAGATGTCCATGATGGGAGAGTTGAAGTACTTCCTTGGTTTTGAGATCAAGCAATTGAGTGGAGGGACCTTCATCTCTCAAGCCAAATATATCCAAGACATGCTCAAGAGGTTCAAGATGCAAAATGCTAAAGAGAAGAAGTTTCCTATGGACACCAAGTGTCATCTTGAACTTAATCCAAAGGGTAAAGATAAGGATGTTGATCAAAAGCTCTATCGTTCTATGATTGGTTCTTTGCTTTATCTTTGTGCATCTAGACCCGATATTGTGTTGAGTGTAGGAGTGTGTGCAAGGTACCAAGCGGCTCCCAAAGAAAGCCACCAAACGGCGGTTCTTCGAATCTTTCGATATTTGGTTCATACCCCAAGGTTTGGTTTGTGGTATCCTAAAGGCTCAACTTTCTCTCTTGCCGGTTACACGGATTCGGATTGGGCCGGTTGCAAGGATGATAGGAAATCAACTTCCGGGGCTTGCCAATTCCTTGGTAGGTCCTTGGTGAGTTGGTCTTCTAAGAAGCAAAATTGCATATCTCTCTCCACCACCGAAGCCGAGTATGTGGCGGCCGCTAGTTGTTGCACTCAATTGTTGTGGATGAGGCAAACTTTAAAGGAATACGGTGTCCATTGTGACAAAGTGCCTCTTTTATGTGACAATGAAAGTGCTATCAAGATTGGCCACAACCCGGTGGAGCACTCAAGAACGAAGCATATTGAGATTCGCTATCACTTCATCCGTGATCACATCATCCGGGGTGACATTGAGCTTGGCTATATTCCCACGAAGATCCAACTTGCCGATATGTTCACGAAGCCACTTGATGAAGCAAGGTTCACTTATTTGAGGCATGAGCTAAATATCATCGATTCGGGGAGCGTCGCTTGAATATCTTGCATACACACCTATATCTTAGCTATATGTTTGGTTTAGGTGTAGGCATGGACATAGGGGGAGTGCGGTCCTAATCCATTGGACTATCCCTCCCCCCATTATGCCGATAGAAAGAACTCATTTTGTCTCTATATTGTTCATTTTATGAATTGTGAGCTTAAATGACGAGTAGTGGCGGTGAACCCAAGATATATCTTCGCGGTGTCACACCACATACACTCATACATGGTGGCTTAGGCCACCGCCATCTTCTTTGTGAAGATTTGATCTTGTTGGAGCTTTATGGCCTTTTTGCCTATCCGTTGGTCTTTATGGAAAACACACTCAAATGATGCTTCTTAATGTTTTCTTTGTGCCTCTTACCAAGTTTGAGTGTGAAGTACCATTTCCAGTGACTTTGTGTCCCATCCCAGGCCTATCCCTTCTGAAAACTTGCTCCTCTTGCATCTTGCATGTTCAACAACAAATCTGGCATTTTTGAGTTGGTGGGGCCGGAAACTCCGGTCCTTTGGGCCGGAATATCCGGTCTGACTGAAGTTTCCGCCCTAAACCCGGAATCTCTGGCTTAGGCCGGAGACTCCGGTGTTTAGGCCGGAAACTCCGGTCTGGGCAGTTCTCGCAGGGGTCCAAAAGGGGATCGGGGTGGGAGTTGACTTCACAACTCCCACACACCCCCGACCCCCAACCTCTCCCCTGCAGCCGCCGCCGCCTCGAAGTGTCGCTCCGGCTGCTCCCCGCCGCCGGAATCCGCCGTGCCTCCGGCCTACTCCTCCTCACCAACGCAGGGGACCTTCCTCTCCTTCGTTTGGGCTGCACCATGGACAAAAAGGGTACCTCCTCTCTCTCCTTAGGTTTTTCACCTCGATCTAAGTTTGGAGAGTAGTTCCCTAGTTTTTCATGGTGTAGAATCTTCTAGATGGCAAGGTGTATCCCAGATTTAACCCTAGAATTCTCAGCACAAAGTTTCTTGAACTAAATCGAGGTTCCCCATCTCAGGGCCGGAGACTCCGGTCTTCCAGGCCGGAAACTCCGGTCAGGGCCGGAATCTCCGCCCCCTGAGGCCGGAAACTCCGGTGTAGATCAGACACTTTGTGCCCAGAATTCTTTGGTTACTTCTTCTTTGGTTCCTGGACATGCAAGCTTATCCCCATGCTTTTCTCCTATTCTGTTTTTCACAGGTGTGCAGAGGACAAAGTCTTCCATGAAACATCCTGAAAACACCAAGAAAAGTCATCGTGCTCAAACAAGGGACAAGCTTCTTTTGACAGCAGTGCTGGCCGTCTGAGACAGCAGAGTACCATAGATGAAGAAGCCACAAGACATGCTGCCCTAGGTGGGTTTGATGATGAAGAAGAGGCCGAGAGAGCTCATTTTGACTCCTTGACCACTGTTTTGGGCATGGGGAAGATCGAGTTTCGTCGGATGAGATCTCAGCAGTTCTATGACTTGCCATCCAACACCGATGATCCTAATTTTCCAAGGAGAGAGCAGCAGCTGATCATGAATGAGATTATGCCCGCATTGAGAAGCATATGGTGTGTGAGCAAAAGGTGTTGAGCCTTGAGAGCTTGGACAAGAAGCCTTATTTTCAAGAGGCCGTGTGGATTGCTCGGAAGCTTGGACTTGAGAGGCTCATCTCTCATGTTCATGAAGATTATGATATTCAGCTTGTGCATCAGTTCTTTGCCACAGTGGTGTTTGATAATGATGAAGATGTCACCATGACTTGGATGACCGGTTCTCAAAAGTGCACCTCTAACTTTGTGGAGTTTGGAAGATGTTTGGGATATAAGTTCAAGGGGCCACTACTTGTGTTGGGAAGAGGATGCATGTGGAAGGGGCTGCCTACAACAAACGCCGCTTGCGCCCTTTATATTCAGTTGCATCATCCGTTGGCACCAATCAAGACCTCCTCCCCACCTTCAACATTTTCCTTCGCATGGTTCGGCTCAATCTTGCTCCTCAAGCCGGAAATGTGGATGCCATTCGAGGAGGGCTTGTCAATCTCTTATACCATGCTTACAAGGTGCTCCAAGCCGGTCCGGATTGCGAAGGCCAAGAAGTTGATGTCATGGATTTCATCAAGTGTGAAATGCATTGGGCCATTTTTGAGCACAAGAACCCTCTCTATGCACCTTATGTGATGAAGCTCATCCTCTCCAAGGTCTCCAACATCGATACCTCTCGCCTCACCAAGCATGCCAAGGGGACTCTCCACCAACTTAGCAAGCACACCAAGCAACCGTCTTCCTCTCGAGCACCTCCTCCGCAATCTAGTAGTGAGGAAGCGGAGACCGAGGCCCCAATGCCTAAAAGGAGAAGCAAGAATGCCGACCCTCCCTCATATCTTCAAGGAAGGGCCAAGTGAACTCGGAAGTGAGTAAACTCTCTTGGTGGAAGAGAAAGTTGCTTTGCATGGATGTTGCACTTCACAAGGAGAACCATGCCTCATATGTGAGAGAGAAGCACATCATTGACAACCAACAAATCATGATCAAGGAGTTGCGCAAGCTCAACAATGGTAGTATCACTCCTCCTCCGAAGAAGAAGATGGCAATCCTATTATCTCCTCCTCGTCGGCCGAGACTATCCCTCTTGAGAAATGGAACGAAGACATCTTTCCTTGGTCGGATTATGCGGATGTGACTTCATTGCCCTCCACTTCTCGCAACACCGGCAAGGCTCCCATGAACCTTTCCGATGAGGACTACAATCAAGAAGGGGAAGGTGATGATGACATGGAAGAAAGCTCCGGGTGATCTCCATGGGTTTCGTGTAGTTATGCTCTTTTCCCTTTTTGGCGTCTCGATGCCAAAGGGGGAGAAGTAGTTCTATTAGGTTCTCTCCGGGATTTGCATGGGTTGGACACAAGCATGTGCTTTTATCATTTTATTGCGCTTGTGTCTCTTTTATGTTATTTGGAACTTATTTGCATCTTGTGTTGTGAACTATGTGAGTGTAAGACATATGGATTTCTATTATGTATGGTTGAACCTACATTATTGTGCTATGGTTATATGGATGTTTATCTACATTTATATGCACAAGGTATGGTTTTTATCTCTAGACTCAACCTACTTTGTGATATGTCTTGTTTGTGAAATGTATCGTTTACATATCATGTCGCCTTGTTGTGGAACTTGTCTCTCTATATGTGTGCATTTGCATTCCAAAGCAAATGAGTTATATGCACACATCTAGGGGGAGCTTTTCTTTTGTTAAACATGATAGTGTGGTGAACTTTATTGCAAATCCGTGTGTTGTCATCTAACACCAAAAAGGGGGAGATTGAAAGACATTTTGTGATCTCTTAGTTTTGTGTGTTAGTTAACAACACTTAGGATGTCTAATCTGGTGTTAAGTGATGCAGGTTTATTGTATACAACATGTGCATCATCACCAAAAAGTGAAAAGAGTTTCTGAAGCTGTTGATTGTTGCTCAGCCCCTGGTGGGGGCGGAGTTTCCGCCCCAAGACCGGAGTTTCCGGTCTCTGGACTTGTCCTCGAAGAAACAGCAAAGCTGCTGAAATGTTGCTCAGCCCCTGGTGTGGGGCGGAGTTTCCGCCCCTCAGGACCGGAGTTTCCGCCCCTGGCCAAACATTCCGGCCCCAGGGCACCGGAGTCTTTGCCCAAGTCTCTGCTGCGAAGTTGCTCAGCTCCTGGTGTGGGGCGGAGTTTCCGGCCCCTGTAGGCCGGAGTTTCCGCCCCAGGCCGGAGTTTCCGGTCACTAGGGCCGGAAACTCCGGTGTGATTCTTCTCTGCAACGGCTACTTTTCTGGGAGGGGTATATATACCCCTCCATCTACCTCCAGCCAGCAGCTCGCCCAGAATTCAAGATCCCCATTGTTGCAAGCTCAAGAATCACTAGATCTCCCAATCCCTCCACCCAAACTCGTTGATCTTTGGAGGATTGAAGGAGAAGGCCCCGATCTACATCTTCACCAAGCCGTTTGTCATTTCCCCTCATTCACTTGAGGGACCATTAGCTAGGGTTTCCACTAGGAAAACCTAGCCCCCTATTGTACTCACTTGATTGTCTTTGTGACAGATTGTAGCTGTTTGGGAGCCCCCAATCCTTTGTGGGTTGTGCCCCAAATCGTTGTTGTAAAGGCTCCGGACTCCGCCTCGAAGGTTTCCGATAGTTGAAGTGAACCAAACCTTTGTGGTGCGGTTCACCGGAGAAGAGGGTGAGGCCTTTGTGGCCGTTGAACCATTGTGTTGGTTCACACCTCTCCAACGAGACGTACTCCCCTAAAAAGGAGGAACTCGGGATTACATCCGTGTCTCCGCGTGCTTTGACTTCGGTTACCTCTATCCTTGTTTACCGCCTTATATTATCGTGCTTAGTTGCTTGCTTGTCATATAGGTAAATTCACCGTAGTTGCATATCTAGAGAATTTACCTTTTGTGTCAAGCTTAAATTGAAAAAGACTAAAATTGGAGTAGCACCTATTCACCCCCCCCCCCTCTAGGTGTCATACCGATCCTTTCACCATGTCGAGGATGCATTCCCAGAGAAAACTGTGTCAGTTAGCAGCCCATTAGGAAAGTACTTTGCTTTTAGGACTTGAGCACATAAAGTATCGGGATTCTGAAGGAGACGCCAGGCTTGTCTCGCAAGGAGTGCTTGGTTAAACAGGCGCATGTCACGAAATCCGACTCCCCCTTGATCCTTGGGTCTTAGCATACTATCCCAGGAAACCCAATGTGTTTTACGCTTGCCCTTCTCCGCACCCCACCAAAAATCGCGTATTAGCTTTGTCAATTCATCAAGTAGCCCAAAGGGAAGCTTAAAAAACCCCATGACATAAACTGGAATAGCTTGTGCAACCGCCTTAATCAGGACTTCCTTGCCTGCGGGAGTCAGAAAATTTTCTCCCCATTGAAGTAGTATCTTGATTAATTGCTCTCGCAAGCTCTGGAATTTCCCTTTATTCATCCTACCTTCTGGTGTTGGCAGCCCCAGATACTTAGTCTCAAAAGTCTCCTGCGTGACCTGGAGGGTTTGCTTCACATCATCTCTAGTTTGCTGGTCACACGAAGTCCCAAACATAATGGAGCACTTGCTCGGATTAATCAGCTGTCCCGTGCTCTTCGCATATGTCTCCAACACGGCGGCAAATCTCCCTGCCTCCTCTGCATTAGCCTTGAAGAAAAGCAAGTTGTCGTCGGCGAACAGAAGGTGTGAAACACCAGGAGCACGGCGACAAACCTTCAAAGGGTTGACTTGTTGGTCATGTACCTCTTTTTGCAACAAAGCCGAAAGACCATCAGCCACAAAAAGGAATAAGAAAGGGGAGAGGGGATCACCTTGCCTAAGCCCACGAGTGGGGGAAAACGAATCCAGGAGAGCTCCATTGAATTTCACCGAATAGCTCACAGTGGTGACACATGACATTATCTAGTCAACCCATCTGTGAGCAAAGCCCAGCCTTTGCATCGCATTCCGAAGGAAATCCCAGTCCACCCTGTCATAAGCCTTAGACAGGTCCAACTTGTAAGCACAGTAATTGTTACTTGGATTAGAGTTATTCTCAATAAAGTGGAGGCACTCAAAAGCAACCAAAGAGTTGTCAGTGATTAGACGGCCAGGAACGAAGGCACTTTGGTTGATGGAGATGATCTCACCCAAAATTGGCCGCAGCCTATTCACCAAACATTTGGCAATAATTTTGTACAACACCGAGCAGAGGCTGATAGGCCGGAAGTCTTTGAGAGTTTCAGGTTGATCAACTTTGGGAATTAATACAATGGCAGTATCATTAACCCCATCAGGCATATGTCCAGTGAGGAAGAATAATTTGACAGCATTGATAACTTCAGCTTTTAACACTTCCCAGTTGCGTTGATAGAACCGAGCAAGAAATCCATCAATCCCAGGTGCTTTAAGAGGTCCAATTTGAAAAAGGGCATCACTGATCTCCTCTTCCGAAAACTCCTGGCACAGTTTATCATTCATTTCTCCCGTGACCTTTTCCTGAAAGAGATTGATCAAGGCCTCATGATTGAGATTTTGGTCACGTTTGAACAGCTCTTTGAAGTAATATGTAGCCATTCTCTCCATATCAGGTGGGACCTCCTTCCAAACACCATTCTCATCTCGCAGCCTCTTAATCTTATTTTTACGTGCACGCCAAACAGCTTTCTGGTGGAAATACTTGGTATTCCGATCACCCTCCTTGAGCCAGTTGATTCTTGACCTCTGCATCCATAACATTTCCTCTCGGTAAAGGAGTTCATTCATATGATCCGAGACACGGCGAATGTCATCCCGGTCAGCATTGTTCTGGATCAGGGCCTCCAATTTCTGCCTGCATTTTTCGAGCTCCTTAAGGATATTTCCAAACTTTTTCCTGCTCCAATTTTGAAGGACCAGCATTACACGACCCAGGCTACCACGTACATCTCCCAGATCATCTTTTGGCCCAGCATTCTCCCAGGCTGTAGCAATCAACTCTGGTAGCTCCGCCTCCCTCTCCCACCACACCTCATAGTGTCTACGGGTGGTCTCCCTGCCTCCCGGGTTTCCTGCTTAAGACGAACAAGAAGCATACAGTGGTCAGAAACAGGTGAAACAACATGCTCCACTTGCGTATCCCCATAAAATGCTATCTAACAACAAAATATATTTTGTGGGTGCTACCATAAAATGCTATCTAACAACAAAATATGGTGGCTTTTGGGAATTTGCTAGCTTACATACAACAAAATTACTTTGATTCCCCTACACCGGTCATTAATAACTCAAATCATTGCCAGAACAAAGGATTGTATTTGCAAAACTTTATGGGTAAGATGTGAATGCTGAAAGTACCGAAGTTAACCTTAAAATCTTGGGTTCTGCATGACTGATGAATGTGCTGAATTAGCATTTAAAAACTTGTTCATGTCGTTTTCATAACATTCAAGAAATCACCATTCTCTGTAGAAGAAACTGTTTATGCTTGAATATAGTGAAGGAAAAGCGAGCCAAAGCAAGGTTGATACTTCCATAGTGAATGGTAAGTTCGAATGAGTGCCACCGAACATAGTAATTACTCAGAACTATCTTATTCAGTAGGAACCGTAAAACATTTATTCAGTGGGTACGTTCGAGAAAATCCTATTCAGTAGGAGTACATTTTTTTGTTGAAGGGATAATGCAGAATGTGGCAATTAAACTTCAGTTTGTACATTTAGCACACCCTTATATTCTGAGTTTGTATAGAATTGTCTGACGAATACTTCTGTCAAGACTAACAAGAATAAGTTTTTGCATTTATATTCTGAGCTTCTATGGAAGTGTCTGACAAATACTGTCAAGACTAATAAGTATAAGTTCTTGCATTTATATTCTGAGCTTCTATGGAATTGTCTGAAGAATACTTATGTTGTTACATGGACCATCACAATATTAGATAATCGTTGATGCGCATCTCCTAGCGCAATTAGGCAAATCTGGTGTTAATGGTAGATTACATAATGCAAGCCTGGCTTGTTCGTTGAGTCAGGTTGAAAATGATTGTAAGTTGATAATGCCTAATTATTAAAGCTCGCACTTCCCTGTAAAAAAATATATATCAGATAATCATTGATCTTGTATATCAATTTTTTTAGAGTTTAATTGACTGCAGCATGTAAATGTACAGTCCATTTTCTGTACATTTACAGTCCGCCACTTGTGGAGTAAGGTAGGTAACCACGACTGATAACCATTATGCACCTCGGCATGGTTTTCAGTCTCATGATGCTCCTGTGCACTAGATGACACTCTAGATAGAGTTTCTGGCAGATACAAAGGATCTCAGCACTGATCATATCTTCATCATAAGGAGCTGACAATGTATCAATTTACTCTGCACAGATTCATAATCCTTTTTTTTCGTGAAACGAGCATAAATCCCTTAAACACATTAGATACAGAGGTCCGGCTCTTCTGAACTTCAGTTTCCCTTTATGCAGAGCCCCTGATGTTTTGCTGGCTCAGTTGTTAATCAGTTAACCTCGTTTAAGTTTCAAAAGAACATTTCCTATGATTTGTTCTGGCTCAGTTGTTAGTCGGTTAATCTCAGTTGTTTGCTCAGTTGTAAAACAGCAGCAGTGTTCCTTGACTCTGAACACCTGTTTTTGTTAACACGTTTAGCATTATTTTTCACAGAATACACCGAACTCGAATGAAGAGGCCTCCAAAAACCTCTAACCAGTTTATTAGCTCATACATTCCCTATGCATCCTGCCTGTGTGTGTCTGCGTATCGCGCAATTCTGCTGCCAGCTGCCATCAAATTCAGCTTGATTGAACCCCTTTCATGACGTGTGCTACTGCGATTGGCTGCCTTTGGATAGGATTGCACGCCCGGCTTAACCGTAGTAGATCTGCCATGGATTTTCATGAGCCACTCAAACCTTGAGACCATGAGACATCAACTTCGCTTTCTTCTGGTTAGTCTGAAAAGATCTTTTTGTTTTTACTTTTCATTTATTCGGTTGTCATGTTTTTCATTTGCTTGCGTTGTGTCGCTATTCTTTGTTACCAGACGTTTTGGTGTGGCTCTCCCAAACGCCCGTCTGCTTTCAAAAAACAATGAAGAGTAACGGTCAACTTTTAAGCTCCTACGGTAGATTTCAGTTTTGCCCTGCCCAGTTGTACATGTAGGCTTTCCCGGGGCCGCTTTGGGGGGCCTTGTATCTTTTTTGGTTTTTTTCAAGCCGTGTCCTTATCTTTATATCAATATAAAAGGCAAAGCTTTTGCCTTATTTCTAAAGAAAAAGTTATTCATGTAGGGACCGGCAAGCCAACGTCAAGTCAGCAATTCATTCGAACTTGCCATTCACTGTGGGTGGTCCCGTTACAAATCATGAGTGCCACCTGGGACACCACCCTGACCAAGAAGAACAGCGGCAGCGGGGGTGGGGGATAGTGGGATCGAATCAACGGCAAACTGCTCCTTGCTGGGCGGACACACAGTTAATGACCTGATGATGTACAACAGCTGCAGTACGTCCGAGGGCTGCTCACGTGCCCACCATTTCTCACACCCGTCACGTGAGTACGTGACACTACCTGACCCCCACCACCACCTGGCCCTGGTGCAAATTGCTCAATTAATTACTCTGTCGCTGATCCGATCTGATCGGATCATGAAAAGTGAGCAAGTGATTAGAGGTGAGAGCTCGCAGCATGGCGTGGCCAGCATGCGTGCACCTGCTCCGGTGGTCTCCAACGGTCGGCTTCTCCCCGGCGTTCGAAAAGAAAACAAGTTTCACTGAGCAAGAGCAAGATAGATGCAACGGTCGGCTCCTTCTGGCGGCTGACGGCAAAAGGATTCCCCGGAGTTCGTGCGTGCGTGTGTGCATCTCTGCTGCATGCGCCTCGTAGCCGTTGCGGCGTTTGAATCTCGGCGGCGTGTACCTGACACCCGGGTCCCGCGTGAGGCCAGCGACGGCGAGAGCTTTCTCCGGAGTACGTGGCAGTCCACACCAAGTTTGACTGCACATTTTGCCTGCGAAAGGTGACCCCAAAATCTTGACCCTCGAGTGACATTTATCTGTTGATGATGAACTCACCAATATGTCCTGCATAGTAGTGATGTTAATCTGTTATACTACAATTGTGGGGGGATCATGAGGTAATCAGAGCCAGGAAGCCAGGCCCCACCCAAGCTTCCACCCAATGCTCCATGGAACACTTTCTCCATGAACCAAGACCACGAACCAAAAGAGCCATTAACAAATGAACCCGCAACGCCAGGTTCACGCACACATCTCGGGCCAAACCAGCGAGAGAGGATTTCAAATCTCACCTCAGCTGTGAGATCACAGTACGGCACTAACACGAAGCACGGATCACATAACTAATTCCCCGATCACTCCTCCCCAAGCACTGCATAAATACCAGCTCCACACGTTCCAACTCCAACCTTCCATTCCCTCCCTTCCACCCCGAGCTGAATCCTCTGGTCCGCCACCATGGGGCTCTGTTTCAGCAAGAAGCAGCAGGAGAAGGCGCCGTCACCGCCGGCCGCTGAGCAGCAGCCAAGCGCGGTGGCCGGTGCCAAGGCCAAGAAGCCGAGCAAGGTCGCCGCCGAGGCCAAGAAGACGCCGCAGCCAAAGAGGGCGTCCAATGCGGAGGAGTCCGCCGCGGCGGGCGGCAAGAAGGCGGCCGCGATCGTCGTGAAGGAGGAGGCGAGGCCGGCGGTGGTGGCTGTGGCCAAGGGGCCCGCGCCGGTGCGGACGTCGAGCTGCACCAAGGAGGAGGTGGACGCCATCCTCATCCAGTGCGGGCGCCTCAGCCGGAGCTCGTCCGGGACCGGGATGGCGGCGGCGTCCGGCGAGACTCGGAGGCATTCCGGGTCCAAGAGGAGCTGCGACCTCGATAGGGATGAGGAGGGCGACTGGGAGCGGCTCCCGGTGTCCAGGCCGTCGCCGCACCGGGGCTCGCCGCAGAGGAAGCGGTCGGGGAGCCGGGAGAGGACCGGCGGCGGGAGCGGGAGCCGGAGGTCGAGCCGATCGCCTGGGCGGCGTCGCGAGGGCGCGAGCTCCGGCGGCGCGAGGCAGCAGCCGCAGCCGGGGAAGATGGTCTCCGTGCCGGCGAGGGAGAAGGGGCGAGCGCCGTCGCCCGCAGCCGCGGCCGGGAAGAGGTGCGCGTCTCCGCGGTCGAGCTCGCCTGCGAGGGTGGCAGCGGCGGGGAACGAGAATGCTGTTGGAGGGGGGCTCAAGACGGCGGCGCAAACGCCGTCGCTGAGCCGGAGCTCGTCCAGGAAGGCCGAGCAGTCGCCGCACCGGCGCAGCCCCATGGCCGAGATCGACGAGAATTCCCTCCGCAACAACAACAGTAGCACCAATGCCAAGCCTCTCAAGGTAAGCAAATCGCCGATTTTAAAGCCCGTTCTTTTACAGTTCGACATCTACCATCGCATTAAGCCGCTCATAATCTTTGAAACTGCGACAGATATCGGCGGAGATTACCGTTGTCACGGCGACCAGGAAGACCACGGAGCGTGCAAAGGAGCAGAGCTCTCAGAAGGAGACCATGGTTGTGGCGTCAGAGACTAGAGCACCTTCGTCGAAGACCACCACCGGGACGCGCACGGTGAGCATCGTGGCCGAGAACACCAACCCGAGGTCAGGTTGCCGGTCTCGCCGGGCGTCACGCGACTTCGAGCGCGACCCCAACATGTACGCCACCCATCTGCTCGCGGACATCCAGAACTACCACACCGCCGCTGCGGCGGCCTCGCCGCCGTCGTTCACGCTGCCGGCCTGCGTCTCCAAGGCGCAATCCATCGTCGACGCCGTGGCCGACCTCAACTCCTCATCGTCGGAGAGCCTCGCCTGCAAGCCTGGCCGGAGCGCGGACGACAAGGGCTCTGTCAACGCCGCGGCGGTCGACGGGGACGGCCTCGTCGAGCCGAGCGTGCACAAGTACGTGTCGGTGCGGGACATCCGTGGCCGTGGGGAAACCGAGCTTCAGGAGTCCGCGGGGAGCAACTCTCTCTCCGGCAACGTGTGGACGCCGTCGTGCGAGTCCACGGACCGGACGTGGAGCACGTCGCGGTCGTCCAACAACGGCGACGAGGTCGTCGAGCAGCCTCGGCAGAGCAAGCAGAGGCCTGCTGCCCAGCTGGAGCCTAGCGTCCGGCCGCGTGCTGGCAGCTCTGGTGTCAACGCTCACCGCGGACGCAGTGCTCATCGTGGCAGTGGCAGCGGCACCGTGGCCGGCGGCCGATCGGGTGTCCGTGGCGTCGCATCGGCGAGCTCGTAGTGAAGGAAAATTAGGCAAGATGGTGTATGGATTTGTTGTTCTCTGCGTTGCTAGTGGCAAGACGGATTGCTGCTTTCACATTCAGAGATTTCAAATTTGTTTTGTGTTATAGGTTGTTTGGCGATACATTGTTCAGATGTATCCGTGCTCTGAGATTAGCAATGTACCGTGTTTTCTATCTGCTTGTTAGCATTTGTTTGTGTGAAAAAAACTTGTATCTCTGTTCAGGCCCAGCCTGTTGATTTGATGACCACTCTGGGTTCTATGGATTATATCGAAGGCTCCACACAGGGAACTTCACATTTTGGTTTGCAACACAAATGGCAGAAAGTTGTGTCCGAAAAAAATCATTCACAGTTTGTTTGTCACTCCAACAGAACAATTTTGTTATTCAAAAGGCCGTCGTCATTTCCATAGATCACTACTTCTCTGTCATCCACATAGTATACTGACAGGGGCGGATCCAGGGGGTGCTAGCAGGGGTCAGACACCCCCCCACCACACAAATGGTTCGCCCCCTCAAGATAATGCTAGTAGTATTAGTACGTACTAATGGCCGTACCTATCAGCGGTCAAGTACACGCACTAGAGCCCAACAACAACAAGCAGCCCATCGACTCATGTTTACCATGGATCCTAGGACGCATAGGAAGCCTGGAAATCTATTCCTTTCCGGTTTGCCCCTCAATTAGATCGATCTCGGTTATTTCTAGTGCGGTGGCCGCCGCTCGCTGGCTCTGTTGTTCACCTCGAAGGGCGCCGGCCAGTAGGAGATGTAAACTGGGAACACGGACACAGGTCGCTACTATCATGCTAGGCTGCTAGCCGCTTCCGTGGAGCTATGCCGCCGAGCACTTCATCGATCAGGTACGCAGGTTACCGCTGGTAGCTAGTTTTGTTTATAGATTTATGACCTAGCAGTATAGTTAATCAGTATACTTAACATGTACTAGTAAAATTGAATAATTAGTTTATAGTTAGATGTTCCTTAGAAACGAACTAAGAGCTTGCCCTCTGTATCCTCAATTTCTTTGTTGGTCCAAAATTGTTTAAAATATGAGTTAGTTGGCACTTATGAAATTTTTGTTGTGATTGATGGTTCAGAATATGAGTTTATTAGTACATTTATACTATAAATATTTCACATTCAATTAGCCTCAAGATGTATAGAAATAACGATATCTTCCATGGAAAATATCAAAAACTCTAGTGACTAAGCATTTCAATCTATATTTTTTTTGAGTTTTCAACCCGTCCCCCCATGTTCAATTCCTGGCTCCGCCCCTGTATACTGATACACACCCAGCGCACAGTTTGGTAGAAAAAAATGTTTGCAGGTTCACCGTAGAACAAGTTTATCGCACAGGAGCTGGGTGGTTATCTTTTCTTGGCGACATTAATGGAAAGTATATGTGTTTTTGGGTTGTCCGACGTTTGATTAGATAGTAACTAGCAATTAGACAATAACTAGCGAATAGATAAGTGGTATATCGAAAGAGTCATCAAAGCTTTCATAGCTCAGTTGGTTAGAGCACCCGTTTAGTAAGCGGGAGGTCTTGAGTTCAACTCTCAATGAAAGCATTTACAATTTTTTTTTGATTTTTTGTAAGTTGGTATTCAGACTTTTCACACCCAATCGCAAAACAACAACAAAAAATGTGCATGACTTGTTTTTTTAAGTTGTTTGGTGGCTCAATCTGTATGCCACTGAATTCCATTTTTTTAGTTCGTATGCAACTGAATTCTGAATTGAAACTTCTGCCCCTACTGCATTGCGTCTGATTGAGACTAAGCAAAAGAAAACGCATCACATTTGTTGGCGAAAAACATGATAACTTAGAACGAAAGGCATCACAATGCTAGGCTGACGCACGTACAGGAGGACTCAGCACCTAATGACGCACCTGGTGGCCGGCGGGACGCGAGCGAGGCGTGACCGCGCCGTGTAACACCTCTTGACGCAGATCACCTTCCTCCGCCTGCACGCCGCCGCGGGAACGCACCTCGCCGTCGCCGGCGTGCCTCTCCAGGAACCCAGTCCTTGTCTGCCCCTGATGATGATCAGCTTTGCCTCGTTTGTCGCGGCCCGCCAGCGGTCTCGAAGTCCTGCTGTTGCATGAGGGCGTTTGTCGGCTGCTCACGGTCGGCGACGGCGGCCGGAGTGCTGGTGATGGTGCCGCTCTCTCGGGCGGCGAGCGTGAGCGGAATCACCATCAACATCAAGAAAGCCGTCTTCATTGCTACGTGAGAGTAACTCGAACTAGAAACTAGGAGTCCATTTAGATGTTCGAAGAGAGAGGAAGGAAAGGGTTCAGTTTCATATGCTAGCAACAAGCGGTTGAGTAAACGAAGTGTGCGGCGTGCGCCTTGAGTACGTGAAGGCTTCAAGCGTTGAGTTGGATTTCTTTTTAATCATAGTATTACGCATACTAGGGAAATTAGCGTAGCGTATGGAATTTAAATTTGGTAACTTGCACATTTAAAAATAGTGTAGGTTTGAAAATGAAAATGAGTAGGTTTCGAAGATAGTTACAGTTTTGGAATATGTAATTTTGAAATTTGATTATATGGCACAAATAATCAGCATCTATTTTAGTGAGGGTATTTATAGATGTACTTTCATGTTATAGAAATTGTTCTAAAAAGGAAGTGCATTGGGATTTTCTTCAAATATTCATGAATACGAAATATTGAAACAGATCGCTTGTTGTGATTTGAAATGTTAAAATATGCTGGAATTTGTCGTGTGGAGTATCTTCAAATTGTCGTTTAGGGTAACTCCAAATTCTTAGCAATTTCAAATGTTCGACTATGTTTGTATGTTGGCATAAATATTTAATGTAGCTCCGCAGTCAGAGGATATACATTATATGAGCATTTATTAAAGCGTATATGCAATTAGGCAAACTGTATCTAAATTTTATACTTAGAGGAAGTTAATTTAAATTAGTTCGAAATATTCGCCGATTTGAAATGTTTAATTTGAGTCTAAAATTACAGGAAATGTATTGTCTGAGTATTTATTAATTTGAACTCCACATAATTAGAGAAAGTGCATTTGGTTTATCTCCAAATTTTCAACAATTCGAAATATTCAAACATGTTTGTTTTTTGGACATAAATTATGTTTGTATTTGCCCATAAGTAATTGGCGTTCATTTTTCTGAGCATGTTGATATATTGTGGAGCATCTAATTTTTTTTTAACTTTTTGAAACGTTCAAATATGTTTCTATATTTCATTAACATTTAAGTATGCAATGAGTGGAAATGCGCATTTATTCAATTGAATTACATATTTAGAGGAAGTTCATTTAGATTATAGGAAAATGTGTACGAAATTGAAATGGTAAATTTAAGTCCATTATTTGAGGGAATGTATTGTATGAGCATTTAGTAAATACAACTTTACATAATTAGAGGTTATGCATTTGGGTTTTTTCCAAATATTCGCCATCTGAAAATGTTCAAATATGTTTGTTTTTTTCCTGTAAATAGTTAGCATTTTTTTGTGGGCATGTTGATGTATTTTTGAGTATCTCTAATTGTTAAGCAAGTTGGGATGTTAAGAATTTTTTTTTGGGTTATTTGTAGTTTAAGTCCATAATAAATGCGTATTCAATTGAATTTTATAGTTGGTTTTTTTTTTTAATTCAAGTCCATACAATTGTCCATATAGTTGGAATGAGTGCATTTTTTTTGGTGAAATGAAATGTTTACATATGTTTGTGGTTTGTCATAATTAGGTAGTTGTTTTTTGATTATTTTGAGTTGTTGTTCATAATTTTTTTGCTAGAAAAAATTTTAGAATTTCGTGAATTTGTGATACTTTTTTCCCAATTATTTAAAATATTCGGACATGTTTTGTTTTTTGTCGTAAATAGTTTGTTTTCTTTATCTGCATATTATGCTGGTTTTTTTATTTTTTTCCGTTGGGTATTTGAAGAAATGTCTCTGATTTATATGTTAAAAAAAAGGAAAAACTGACTGGTGGGGCCACTGCTATGTCAGCAACAGCGCAGAGCGGGCACGGCGAGCTCGCCAGCGACGCGTCCGCGCGTGCTGGGAGGCGAGCGTGAGCGCGGCAGGCGTGCGTGGCCGCGGGGTCCCCGAAAGCGGCGGCGCCGCCGCGTTTGTGCTGTCGGAGCGTGGCCGGTGGCGTAGAAACGCGGCGGAGGGAGCAGCTCGACGGCGGCGACGAATCCGGCGATTCGCGGGCGTCCCAGCACGAGCAACTTGGCGAGGATGGAGAGCGCGCGACGGCGCACCTCGCCGTGACCATCGATTTGATCGGGGAGGTCCGAAACGACGGCGTGCGGCGTCGGCGGCGCCGGCGACTTTCTGCCGCGCGCGAGAGAGGAGAGGGAGGGGGAGGTATGCGGACACTTTTCCACGGACGCCCCTGGCATTTCGACAATTTGCGAGTTAGTCCTTGGTGGGGTGCTTTTTGCAAAGTGGCGGGGGTATTCTGTTACGGCGTGCGCCAAAATTCGTGCGGAGCGACGTGTCACGTTCTGATTGGAAGAAAGTCCGCTGCACAGCTACAGTGTTTCGCGGGTTGTGCCGTTCATCGGGCGACGTGGATAGCGAAACGGGATGCGAATCGGAGCGTACTTTCATATATAGTAGGATTCCTAAATTAACTAGGTTTTTTTTATGTGGAACACTCATATCTTCGCTGGAATCCATGAGTGTGTCACACTTGGTGTCACACTTCTCACCATTTGCATAACAAACGTCACCACAATTATTTCCGATCCAATCGTCCTTCAAAAAGTTTTGATAAACATGACGATATCGAGTTGTTGGCGGAGGATAATTTAATTAAACGAAAATGGATAGGGAGTAAGAAATGTGTTTTCTGTTATACGGATGAGTCTGTTGAACACTTATTTATATCATGTCCCTTTGTGTGTGATATTTGGCATTTGACACATTTTACCTTCAACAAAACCCCCTCTAGTATAGCAAATTTGTTTGGGAATTGGCTAAGTGGGTAGATAAGAGGTCTAAAGAGCTTATTAGGATTGGCGTTGCGGCTATTCTATGGGCTATTTGAAATTGTCGCGACGACATTATCTTTAACAAGACAACATCTACTCATTATTTGCAGGTTATGAATAAGGCGACCTACTAGATCCACATGTGATCATTTCTTCTCCTTGCGAAGCAGCGTGGTCTACCGGATATAGTCGTACGATGATGGTCGTACGGGCTATCTTCTGCCAGGGTAGGTGACGACATCATAAGAGACTAGATGGATAGAGCTTTTTTGAGTGCTTGACTTTTGTATCCACTTTAGTGATTCATGAATTGTAGACTTAATAATACTTTAAACCATTAAATAATTGCGATGCCTGTGTGCATCATTTTGATGCAGAGCATGGGGATCCGCACCCTATTTTCTAAAAAAATAGAGTTGGTGAAACCAAACCGGAGTATGTGCAGCGCCCCGCCCCCTAGGCCCTGCTCCACCCTTCTCTCATCCCACACCCTATAGTCTAACAATTTGTCTAAATTATTGGATAACAAATCTTATCTTAAAAATGGCTAAAAAAATGACTACATCGTCTCAACTAACTCACTGCGTCCCCATCCTCTCGTGATCTATCTCATCATCCCATGTTGCTTTAGTTTTTCGGTTCGCAAGTTCGTCGCCCCCTCCTATAATGTTCATGCGTATTTCTTATTTTTTTTCTCTAACATTCATTAGAATTTTTTTCTTCGGCCGTTTGCGTCGGCCAGCTTGTTCGGTGGTCGACACCTTTCGGTGCGCCTCCGCTCGCGCCAACTAATCCAGATTCGGTTTCATCTCCTTCGTCGCAAGGGGTTTGCGGAAGGGGCATACAAGGCGCCAGGGAAGGAGAGGTTTGAGCTGGCGTCGCGGGAGGGAAAAATTTGAGGTTTTGGCGGTCGGCAGATGGCAATGTGGAAAGATTTTGTCGCCCAACTATGTATATCACACCGATGGGTCGCTGGCATGTAGCGCCCACCTGGCGGAGGGGGCGTTGTCCAGCGTCCGGATGGCAATGGGTACCTGATACCCGCTAACCTGACGCGTACCCGCGTCAAATGGGGAGGGTTTGGTGAAGAAAAAAACTAGCGGGTCTGCTTATCGAGTAAAATCCAAACGTGTCGGGTCTAGCGGAGGCGGGTATGGGGTGCCAAACCCGTACCCTTTAACCGGCAGACCCGGGGACCCCACCTATCATTGAGTAATGAGTACTGCAGAGGAGCCCTATCTTTCCTTAGCCCCACGCGGCCCCACCTGTCAATCTTTCATCTATGACACAAACCCTATCTCCCTAAATCCCCAGCCCAGTGTTGTACCCGCACACATTTCCTCTTCCTCCCAAGGCCGAGTCCCCAGCCGCCGCCGCTCCTGGCGTCCTGTCGTCATGCGCCTCCATGTGCCACCCCGTCCCTCCTGCGTCGCTCCTACGCCATGATGACGTGGAACAACACGTTCGCTGGAAGACCCAAGTGTAACGTTTGATGTAATTTAGTAGCAAGTTTTCCCTTGATTACAAAATCAAGGTTATCAATGCAGTAGGATTTGGAGAAGGCTTCGGAAAGGTGTCAACGGCGCCGTTTACGATAATTGACGTGGACCTGCGCACAGCCAAACAAACTACTTTGCCCCAACGAAACAGAGAGGTTGTCAATCTCTGCGGCTTGCTGAACACAAAGAATTAAATGTATGTGTATAAAATATTATGAAAGCAAAAATGACCAGCGAGCAAAATGACTTAGAAAGCTATTAGAACGGTTGTAAACAATATAAGAAAATAGGACCGGGATCCACAGTTCACTAGTGGCGTCTCCCAAAGATAAGCATGTTGGATAAACAAATTACAGGAAGGCAATTAACAAACATGGGCGCAACACAGTACTATCATGACACAAAGTTCACCGTTTCATTTAATATGGGCATTACGACAAAATACATAGACTGTCGAGTTATTGGTAACGGAGCCTCGGTATGAGGAGCCATGTACCTAGGGTAGAAGGTGGGGGAGAACGTAGAGGATTCCGGTGACGGGATCGTACACAGAGCTTTTACCCAGCTTCGGATCTCACGACGGTGGCGAGATCCTACTGCTGCTATAATTCACTAAGGGAATAAGTGTACAGGTTACAATGCGAGTTGTAGAGCGTGTCTGTTTGTTCGTAGCCCTAAAGCTACCAGGAGGCCGGCTTATAAAGGCGCCGTGCCTTCTCTTACAAGGAAAGGCAAACCGTCTTAGATGCAGAGACCTAAACTACTACGGCCTATGACCTAACTTGCTCTCCAAGGCGGACACGGACAGGCCTTCGTCTTTGGTCTTCTCTAAGCCGGCTTTGGGCTTCCCTTGCGCTTCAGCCCACCAGGCCACCAGATAAAGCCGGCTGGCTTTATCACTTTGGAGTCCACTACGCTGGGCTGGATAAGACAGCACCGTGGCTAGCATACCTATTCGGCATATCCTCCACAGTAGTCCCCGGAAAGGTTTAGGCTCTCCAGCTTTCGCCTTTGCTGCTGCAGAGCTTGAAGCTATCCAAAGAATCCAAGGATCTCATGACGAATTCCGGCTTTTGCTGAAAGCCGAACTTGAATGCTTGCAGAGCATAATTAAGGCGGCAGAAACGGTCACATTGTCAGAAAGATTCCGGCAATGTCACGTCCCATCATGACGTCAGCGATCGTCAGTCCACGACAGTTTGAACCAACAGTCACCTGTGATGATTGCGTTTCTCCCGCGCGCGATTTGCGAGGCGTCGTGGAGAAGAAACCCACGATGACAACGGACGCGTGGCGAAAATTGCGCCACTCTCCTGACCGTTGCACGAATCGCGGAGCAGCCCATTTATAAGGGCTTCCCTTATCTTTTGGATCTGACCGGTCCATTCCTTCTCGCACCTCCCATTCTTCTTCTTCCTCTCGCCACCGCAATCCCCAGCAGCCAAGAATCGTTGCGCCATGGCCTCTTTGCCATCCAAGACCACGGCGGCGGAAGGATCGAGCAGCGCTGCCGGTGCGTCGACACATGCGGCGAGCGCGAACACCACCTCGAGCACTCCGTCTGCCGCGACGGCGGAGGCAGCGCCATCTGGATCAGTGCCACCTGCGGGATCTGAAGAGGATCTCCCGCAGGCATCGGACGAGAGCGACGCGGCCGATGCCGAGGAAGAAGCCGAGGAGACCTCCTCGCGCCATTGGGCCACTTCCACCATCACCGACGCCGATCTCGTGGAGCTCGAGCGCGAGGGGATTATTCCTCCACGGACAGTGTGCCACTGGAGATCAGCAGAAGGCCACCACGTTCCTGCCCCGGACGGCGACGAGCGCGTCATCCTGGTATCTCATCTTCTACGTGGCCTCTCTCTGCCTCCTTCTGAGTTCTTCGTGTCCGTGCTAGATTACTACGGCCTCCAACCTCACAATTTAGGCCCCAATAGCATTCTGTATCTCGCCGGCTTCCAAGCTTTATTTGAAGGGTATCTAGGCATAGCACCTAGCTTAGAATTCTTCAAGTATTGCTTTCACTGTAAACGCCAAACAGAAGACAAAGAACTGCTCGTCGTAGGGACAGTTAGTCTTAACTTGCGCAAAGATAGAAGCTGGTACCCAAAGGCGCCCAAGATAGACTCTGTGAAGGGTTGGACTGGCACGTTCTTTTATTGCAAAGACGTCGCGCCAGCAGACAAGACCATAGGGATTCCGGCTTTCACCAACTCTGCCGCTCAGTCACGAGCCAGTTGGGATGAGAAGCCGTTGAAGGTTCTGCCAACAGATCTCCGTCTTATCCAAAGGCGGATTGAGTTTTTGACAAAGCACGCTGTGCCCAAGCTTACGGGCACAGATACTATTATCTGCTGGATGAAGAGGCGAATTCAGCCACTTCGTCAAAACCCCACGCTGATGTGCAAGTATAGCAACAATAAGAAGGACAAGCTTCGCACCACCGAGAATGACCTGACGCAGGACGCCTTCTTGATACGCTTCAAGAAGATTGCTAAGGAGAGGAAGCAATACGCTGAATCTCGTCCCATGTACACTGCGTCTTTGCCGGCTCCTGAAGTAAGCTTTCCGCCTTTTACTTGCATAGGTACTATACTTTGCCAGCTTTGTTATTCACACTTTGTTTCCATCTTTCTTCAGTTATCTTCTCTGCCGGAGAGCGAGCTTGTTCCACTGTTTCGCGTTCCAGAGCCTGCCCGCGCCGAGTCTCAGTCTCGCAAGCGCAGGGCTCCAACTGCGAGGGGATCCTCCTCCGCTGCAGAGAGCAAGAAGAAGAAGAAAACTGCCGCCGCCATTCCTGAAGACGCCGTCGTTCACGATGTGATTGACGATGAAGATCTTTCCTTCCACGTTCCCCAGCAACGGTAAGGCGAACCAGTCCTTGAACATTTCACGTTGTGACCATTGTTCATCGCTTGCTATGTTATAGCCTTATACTGTTATTACTTTCATCGCAGGGTCAAGCCGGCTGGCAAACTTAAGGCGAAGGCGGTTGCATCCCGCCCCAAGCCTCCACAGCCCGCCCATGTTGAACCCCCAACCACCCCCGTCGTGCCGCCTCCTGCTCCTGCCCCTGTGGCCTCCCAAGAAGAACAGCATGAAGCGGAAGTTACAGAGCCTTCCGCTCAGCTTCTGCCAGAGAACTTGGCCAGGGCCCAGGCAGCCGGAAAGGCGGCTGTTTTATCAGATGAGAAGATGGCTGAAGCTCCGGCTTATGATGCCATAAAGAACATGGTAAAGACCGAGCTGTTTGACGATGAAGGCTACCTCCTGCCTTCCATCGCAGCTCTCCTTGCTGACAAGAAGGAAACAGAACAGGGTAGCTCATCTATCAGGCCTGTTGGCCAAACCTTGACCATCCTCAACTTAGAGGATAACTGCGACGAGCTGTACGTCACCATGAAAGAGAGCTACAAGGCTCTGAAGAAAATGATGAAGGTAAATGATCTTTCGCCTTATAACTGCTTCCCCAGTCCCCAAGCATTAAGTTGTGCTAAATGTGTATTTAGACAACATGATGGTTTTCTGTGATAGCTTTGTAATAGATGGATTATTTCCTTCCAGTCCCCAAGACTATTCCTTGCCTTCAATTATGCTTTCCCTTTCTAAACACATATTGTTTCAGCAGAGTAGCGAACGTCTTACTTCAGACCTTTGGCAATCACTGGTTAACCAGAGGCAGGTGCTGAAGAGGGTAGAAGCCGAAAATCGTGCCAATAAAGGTGAGCACTGTTGTTTTGGCAGCTTTCCTTGTTTTGCGTCTTTGTGCTAAACTCATAATCTTTTTATATGTTTGCAGAGGTTGTTGCGAAGGCGAAGAAAATCGTCGATGAAACTGGCGACATAGAGATTGTTCGCCGCGAAAACACTGCGCTCTTCAAACAGCTTGAGGAAAATCGCCTTACCGCCGAGCGCAACCAAAAAGCAATTGAGGAAAGCGCGGCTGCTGAACAGGAAAGACTGAAAAAAGAGCTGGCTGAACTCAAAAGGCCTTGAAGGAAGCGAAAGAGGCGGCAGAGACGCAAGCCAAGGCCAATACTGATTGCATTGGTGACCTACATTCTCAGCTGGAACGCCGCCTTGATGAAGCTTTGGCCGTGGACGAGAAATTTCTGAGTAAGCCAGACACCTTGTTCTTTCCGTCTTTTGAATTTTTCGTCTTTTATGTAAGCTGAAAATTTGCATGTATTTTTCAGTTCCTTTGGGCTTTGGGGAAAAGCTGACAGCTGACACCCGGCTTGACCTCCTGCTGGAATGCGGGGAGATGGTCACGAAGATGCATTCTTCGGCTTTGGCGCTGACACTTGATATCTTCCCCAAGCTTAAAGGTAAAATCAAGGGATTTGTTGATCTTTTGCCGTCTTTCGAAGCTTGTCACGCGGAGATGGTTGAGCGTCTCCGATCAGCTGCCAGAGGCGGATGCAAAATTGCTCTTGGGCTAGCAAAGGCTCATCACCCAGAAATTAATCTCTGGCGGGTGACAAAGTGCATGCCCACCAAAGACGGTAATGGCAAAAAGGTTGTGCCTAGTGCCATTTATTCGGCTGTTAGTGGGTTTGCCACCCATGTTGCTGACATGGTCCCAATAGACACCTTTTTTGAGCGAAAGGAGATGCCACCTCGCCCTGAAGATATGTCCAGTGATGAAGCCTCCGAGCAAACATGCATGGGTGACTCCGAAGAGATGGAGGAAGAGGGTGGAGATGACGGCTCTGACAACGAAGCCGAAACTGCTGCACACCAGTCCCCAGCCCAGTCCCCTGCATAAGGAAAAACATTTGTATTAATGTTGCCTTTGTGAAGGCACAAAAACTTTATTCATAGCTGGTTGTTTTGTAAAGGCAGTGGCCTTAAGTTTGAACAAGTTTGTCATGTAAAACAGCAGATGTAATATTTTGTAAGCTTTTGCTGTGACTATGTTCCTTATCCGTCTTTAAGTTGTCTGGCTTATGTGTTTTAGCCTTTTCGTATGTTAGCAAAACCCTAAGGCGGAAAACACTTTGCTGGGCAACAGGGTCAGTGACCAGACTGTTTAAACACAGAACCCGTGCCGCCTTTCGGTGCATAGAACATCTACTAAAGCAAGCCAACACATATGCGATCAGATAAATACTCTTAGACGGACGCAAAAAGGTTTTGTAAAGCCGAAAGGCGAAATTATCACGCTAGCACCCAAAGCACTTTGCAAATTCGGGTTGACATTGACAATTTTGGAACTATATGATCATTGGGAAATAAAAGACGGCGGAAACTATTTGCACAATATATAACTGAACCAAAGACTTTTATTTCATGAACATATATGATGTTTACAATAGAATTGCTAAGTGTAAAAAGGACGTAGCTGCTCAATGTTCCAAGGACGCTTTGTCTCTTTGAGCTCTGCTTCTTCGTTCCTTTTCCTTTTGCGGCCTCGTTTCGTCTTCTTTTTGAGATCGCGTAGGTCCACAAGATAATATGCCCCGTTCTTGAGCGCTTTGCTGATAACGAAGGGTCCCTCCCATGTTGGGGCTAATTTGTGCTCCTTTTGCTGAACAAGGCGAAGCACCATATCTCCTTCTCGAAAAGACCTGTGCCTTACCCTTCTACTATGATAGCGTCGCATGTCTTGCTGGTAGATGGCTGATCTTTGGAGTGCAATCTCCCTTTCTTCTTCGAGAAGGTCTAAGCCGTCCTGTCTGGCTTCTTCTGCGTCTGCTTCGACGTAGGCTGCAACACGTGGTGTGTCATGTAGAACATCTGTTGGTAAGACGGCTTCGGCACCATAAATCAGAAAAAATGGGGTGTATCCTGTAGATCTGTTAGGTGTTGTTCTTATACTCCATAAAACAGCAGGCAATTCCTCTACCCATGCTCCTGCGGCTCGATGCAATGGTACCTCGAGCCTTGGTTTAATGCCTTGCAAAACGATGCCATTCATCCGCTCAACCTGTCCATTAGATTGTGGGTGTGCCACGGACGCTAAGTCAAGGCGAATTCCAACATCTTCGCAATATCTAGCCAATTCTCCAACAGCGAAATTTGTTCCATTATCTGTAATAATGCTGTGGGGGACGCCGAACCTTGTTATAATATCAATAACAAACTTGGTGGCTGTTGCCCCATCCACCTTTGCTACCGGCTTTGCCTCTACCCACTTTGTGTATTTATCCACTGCAACGAGGAGATGGGTAAGGCTGCCTCTAGCTGTCCTGAATGGACCAACCATATCCAGTCCCCAGACCGCAAACGGCCAAGTGATTGGTATGGTTCTTAGTTCTTGAGCTGGCATCTTGGGTTGCCTTGCATATTTCTGGCATCCAACGCACGTTTTGACGATTTCATCAGCGTCTTGCTTGGCTGTCAACCAATAGAATCCATGTCTAAACGCCTTGGATACGATAGCTTTGGCAGAGGCGTGGTGGCCGCAACACCCAGAATGGATCTCATTAAGGATATCAACTCCTTCGGCTTGCGAGACACATCTCTGATACACGCCTGTAGTGCTTCTCTTGTATAACTCACCGTTAATGACGGTGTACGCCTTTGCTCTGCGCACCACCTGCCGCCTTAGCACTTCGTCTTCTGGCAACTCTTGATCCACCAAGAACTTGATGTAAGGGAGGGTCCAATCTGGGAGCGTTGCGAAGACAGCCACAGATTTTACCGCCTTTGGGTTATCTAGGTCGCCGCCTTTGATTGATGGCTCATAGAGGTGCTCTAAGAAGATATCTGACGGGACTTTTGACCTTTTGGATCCCATTCTTGCTAAGGCATCAGCTGCTTCGTTTTCGTCTCTCTTGATGTGTTTCACCTCAAATCCTTGAAAGGCCCTTCCAAATTCGTCTATCGTGCGTCGATATTCTGCCATTGTTGGACTTTTGGCATCCCATGTACCATCCAGCTGTTGAACTACCAAGTCAGAATCACCATAGCACAGTAGCCTTGTGACTCCTAGGTCTTTGGCGATATGCATGCCGTGCATAAGTGCCTCATATTCAGCCACATTATTGGTGGCGTTGAAGTGTATTTGCAGAACGTAACACATGGTGTCGCCTTTGGGTGATTTCAGCACTACTCCTGCCCCAGATCCATCAAGCATTTTAGAGCCGTCAAAGTGCATGACCCAATACTCTTCATCAGGAAGAGGCAAGTCATCATCGCTTCTGTCCAATCCGCTATAAAATCAGCTAAAGATTGAGATTTGATGGCTGTTCTTGGCTTGTACTGAATGTCAAAAGCTGCAAGCTCTATTCCCCATTTGGCGACGCGTCCTGTGGCTTCTGCATTGTTGATGATATCACCCAATGGTGCTTTGCTTACCACTGTAATTGGGTGCTCCTGAAAGTAATGTCTTAATTTTCTGGCGGCAAAGAAAACACCATAAGCAAGCTTTTGGTAATGTGGATATCGCTGTTTGGACTCAGAAAACACCTCGCTTATGTAATAAACTGGTCTCTGACTGGGCACATCTTTGCCGTCTTCCAAACGTTCCACAACCATGACAGCGCTTATGACAAGTCCTGTTGCGGCCATGTAAAGCAACATTGGCTCTTGCTCTCTTGGTGATGCCAAGGTTGGAGCGCTGACCAACGTGTCTTTGAGTTGAGCTAAGGCGGCATCCGCCTCTGGAGTCCACTCAAAGTTTTTCGTTTTCTTTAGCAGTCTGTACAAGGGTAAGGCCTTATCGCCAAGGCGGCTGATAAAACGGCTTACCGCGGCTGCAGAACCTGTTAGCCTTTGCACATCTTTGAGACATGTCGGTCTTTTGATGTTCATGATAGCTTTAATTTTATCAGGGTTTACCTCGATTCCTCTTTCAGAAACAATAAAGCCAAGAAGTTTTCCTGCTGGGACGCCAAAAAAGCACTTTCCCGGATTCAGCTTCATGTTGTATTTTCTGAGGTTATCAAAGGTTTCTTTTAGATCGGCAATGAGGTTGCCTCTCTGTCTTGTCATTACTGCAATGTCATCCACATAAGCGTGAACATTGCGGCCTATTTGATCGTGTAGGCAACGTTGGATGCATCGCTGGTACGTGGAGCCTGCGTTTTTTAGCCCGAAAGGCATTGTTATGTAGCAGTACGTTCCAAAAGGTGTGATGAAGGAAGTCTTGATTTGATCAGACTTCTTCATCTTAATTTGGTGATAACCAGAGTAAGCATCCAAAAAGCATAGTAATTCACAACCTGCGGTAGCATCTACGACCTGGTCTATTCGCGGCAATGCGAAAGGGTCTTTAGGACAGGCTTTGTTTAAGCCGGTGAAATCAATGCACATGCGCAAATCTTTCGTGTCCTTCTTAGGTACTAGTACAGGGTTTCCTAGCCATTCTGTATGAACGACCTCTCTAATGAAATTGCGGCTGTAAGCCGCGCTATCTCCTTTCCTATAGCTCGCTTCTTTTCTGGTCCAAAGCGTCGGAGGCCTTGCTTGACGGGCTTGGCATCTTTGTGGACATTGAGGGAGTGCTCGGCAAGTTCTCTCGGGACACCTGGCATGTCTTTGGGAGACCATGCGAAAATATCCCGATTCTCACGGAGGAACTTGACGAGCTCGCCTTCCTATGCGCTGTCTAAGCTTGTGCCCACGTTCGTCGTCTTGCTAGCATCCGTGTCATCAAGTCTGGCTTTCTTTGAGTTTTCTCCGGCTTTGAAGGTGGCGGCAGACGCCGGGAGAGGCTGTTTCCCTGCTGGCATCTCTGAAAGATCCACCTCCTTCTTGTACTGCTCCAGCTCCTCGGCGCTGATGACGGCTTCTGCTAAGATAGCATTGCCTGCTTCACATTCTTTCGCCTTCTTGTAGTCGCCATGGACCGTGATGACGCCGTTGGGACCAGGAATTTTTAGCTTGCTATAGATATAGCATGGCCTCGCCATGAACCTAGCGAAAGCCGGACGACCAAAGATAGCATGATAGGAGCTTTTGAAAGGTACCACCTCGAAAGCGATGTCTTCTGTGCGGAAGTTGGTTTCGTCTCCAAAGGTGACCTTCAGCACGATCATGCCCATTGAATTGGCCTGTCGTCCTGGAACGATGCCGTGAAACTTGACATCGCTTTTGATCAACTGTGTTTCAGAGAGGTGCATGCGCTTTAGGGTTTCGAGATAGAGGATGTTTATGCTACTTCCTCCATCCATTAACACCTTTGAAAGCCTGCACTTTTCCACGATTGGATTGACAACGAGGGCATAGTTTCCCGGATTCTGCGGTACCCTCTCTGGATGATCTGTGCGGTCCCATGTAATGGGTATTTCAGACCAATTGAGATACTGAGGTACTGCCGGCATTGTTGCATTAAGCTCTCTCCAAACTGCCTTTTCCTTTTTAGCGACCGAGTGGCAAGAAAAGTGACCATGCTTTCCTGCACTCTAGGGAACTTAGCGCCCTTTTTCTGTTCTTGCTCTGGCTGTTCTGTGCCGGAGGAGCTGTCATCGTTGTCCTTATCCTCTCGCCTTTCTTTTCGCCCTTTACGCTTGAAATTTTTCGGCTTATAGCCAGCTTCAGGGTCTCTCTTGAAATCATTGACAAGGCGGCATTGCCTGTTGGTATGGGTGCACTTGCCCAACTTTATGTGGTGAGCACAAGGTTGATCTTTGATGTCATCATATGTGATCTTGGGAGGCTTTGGCCCTTGGCCATCGTCTCCCTTTTTGCTCTTCCACTTGTTGCCCTGTCCGCCTTTTCCAGAGGCGAAAGCAACTTCAGCTGACGGGCCAGCTTGCTCACCCCCATGGCCTTTGCGTCTGTTGCCGCTTTTCTTCTCTATGTCAATGTCCATACGTATGTTGCCATCTTCTGCACGAGCATCGTCTTCTGCTGCCGCAAAATTGTTTGCACTGTCCAGGAGATCGCCAAGCCTCTGAAGGTTTTGGCTTTGCAACATGTAACGCATCATGTTGCCCCTCTTCAGGCTTTGCATGAAGGCATGGATTGCCTGGTTCTCCGAGACTCCTTCGCAGGCGTTCTTGGTCTCTGTCCATCTTGCGATGAAAGACCTGCTAGATTCGCCTTTGGCTTGCGTGCACTTTTGAAGATCGATGTATGTCTTTGGACGCTTGTAAGTGCAGGAGAAGTGCTGCGTGAATGTTTTCTGCATGTCCTGCCAGTTGTGGATGCTTTTTTCTGGCAGCGTGTCAATCCAAAGACGGGCTGTGCCCTCGAGCATGAGAGGGAGGAAGCGCACTGCATCATTGTATCCTCCATCATTGATCCCGACGGCATTGATGTAATCAGGCAGCCATGTGTCTGGATTTTCAGCTCCATTGTACTTGTCCACAATTTTCTTGACGTTGCTGAGTGAAGATGGAAGGCGAACCTTGCGGATTGCCGGCCCAAAGCACTTGGGACCAAGGTATGATTCCTCTCTGGCCGCCCTTATCTCGTCAAGGCGAGTACGAGCATCAGAGGCCCTAGATGGCTCATGTATTGGGCTATCATGGGTTTTTTCACGCCTTGGCTCACCGTGCTTCCTATTGCCATCACGGCGAGGTGATCTGGAGCGCGATCTCCTGGGAGTGCGACCTCTGTGCGCCTCCTCCTTCCGTGCCGGTGGTGGTGGCATGTTCCGCCTGTCGGAGCTCCGCCTTTTCTCCTTATCACCATCTTTGTTCGCCTCATCGCGTCCCTTGTTGTGCTCGCCGTCTTTGGAGCGCTGGCGATCTTTGTCCTGCTTGCCATGATTATTAGAACCAGTCCCCGATTCGTCTTTGCGCTTTGGAGGCGGATCCACTGGCTTCTTGCTTTTGCCGTCATGGGCGCTAGATTTGTCAGGATCTTCAGGATCACCAGCGCCTCCTGCTACCCCGCCTTTGCAAAGGCGAGAATCATCAGCGAGCTTTACGTTTGACGAAGCCACTGCTTGCTGATCCGCTGCTCTTTTTAGGAGCATGGTGGAGTAGTGGATTCGCTCTTCTGCTGGGATGGTGTCGTCTTCCATGATCTCCTGAGCCGCTTCCATATTCTTCGCGGGAGTGGAGAAGTACAAGACTCCATCCTTGTCGAGCTTATAGGAATACTTCTGCCAAGCTTTCACAGGCTTTTGGGCAGAAGGCTTATCGAACTTCGGCGCGAGGTCCCGATGGAGGTGCTGATCACGTTGTGTAGCAACGTTTTTGAATTTTTCGGCGTTGTGCATGCGCCTGCACTCCTCCTCTTCTAGGGCCTTCTCTGCTTGAGCTTTCTCGTGCAGAAGTAACTTCTTTTCTTGTTGTAAGAGCTTCTGCTTATAGAGGATGTTGGCTTCAGATTCCCTAAGAAGGGCTTTCCTCGCCTTTCCACTTCTGCCACGGTTGCATTAGGGCTCAACGGTGTTTTGAGCATGTTGATTGCACGGGCATGCTCTTCTCTTGTTCTTTCGACGATGAGCTCGCCATCTTCAGTTGGATCTGAAGAAAGGTTCCCTTTAGCTGGCCCTTCTGCCGGCTTTTGGATGATCTTCAATGTTTGTTTTGAGGCTAGAAGAAACCTCCTGCTCGCCATCGTCACCATCCTTTGCAGGAGGCTTTGATGCGACGATTTCTCCATCTTCTGGTTGCGCAAGAGGTGCCGCAGGGCCAGTCATTAAGACCTCTTTTAAGCCAGCAGCGTACGCTGCCACCTTTGCCTCAAATCATCAGATCCTGTATCAACGACATTGCTGTAGTTGATTCAGATCCGGCTTCTGAGCCTTCCTCTGTCTGTAAGGCAGGAAGGATGGACTCAGGATTGGAACTTGTTGGTTGATCACCAGACGTTCCTATGACCCCGACGAAGTGAAAGTCGGATTCCTGGATCTCTTGTGAAGAGGTGGAATCAGTTTCACTCAGGTCATCAGATTCGCTCAGATCGTAATCCGGCTGGAGGAAAGCCAGATCGGATCTAGGTTTTCCACTGATTGCATGATCAGATGGGTGGTGGGTGGGCAAAAACGCGCTGGATCCTCTGGGGAATCCATACGCCTCTGCCGTGAAACCCAGAAACAAGTTGATGCTGCCGATGGGGACGACGAAGCCGGCGATGATGTCGTCGTTTGCCGGCGTCCAGCTTTCGCCCGCCACGATGCAGCCAAGTCTTCCAGCGATGCGGGCTTGACCGGAAGCCATGGTCTTTCCGATCTCGCCGAACATTCCCGCCCGGAACGTTACTCCAACTACATCTATTACTAATAATCCACCCCGGGATCGCTATCCAGCCTGTCACCCGGAAGTATTAAGTTGCAAGCAACAGATAATTGCAATAAGCATGGTGCGTAATGTACTCAATGTAAACAACATAAAGCAATAAACACCGCTGTTTTATCCCTAGTAGCAACAACACATCTCAAGTCTTAATCGTTTCTGTCAACTCGAGCTCAGACAAGAGAGGCATGGACCCACTATCTAGCATAAATACCCTCTCTAAGATACTAGCAATTACTTCGGCCAAAACATCCACAAGCATCAGAGAGCATGCAAGATCATAAATAAAATATATGATAAACAAGCTGAACAATAATGTCATGACTCCATAATTCATCGGATCTACGCAAACACAACATGTAGCATTACATAAAGATGATCTTAATCATGTATGCAGCTCATAAGATCTAAACAATTGAGCACAAAGGAGAAGAGACAACCATCTAACTACTGTCATGGACCCGTAGTCCCGTGGTGGACTACTCACGCATCACTCCGGAGGCAGGCATAGTGGTGTAGATGCCTCCGGTGATGATCTCCCCTCCGGCAAGGTGCCGGGAAGAGTTTCAGAACCCTCCCGGTCTAGGGTTGGCGACGGCGGCGGCCTCGGAACTTTTCTAGAAAATATGATTGGGGATCGAGGGTTTTCGGGACGAAGGCAATTTATAGGCGGAAGGGCAACTCGGGGAGACGCCGAGGGCGCCAGGTGGGCCCTAGGTGCGGTCAACCCTTTGACCACGCTTGGGTGGCGTCTGGGGCCTGTGGGCCCCCTTGCTGGTCCCCTTCGGGCACAGTCTTTATTTCCATGTAAAAATAATTCCATTAAATTTTCAGGCCATTCGGAGAAACTTCCCCGACTAGCTTTTCTGAAACAAAAAGACAGCAGAAAACAGGAACTGGCACTGGGCATCTTGTCAATAAGTTAGTTCCATAAAATATGCCAAAATGATATAAAAACATTATAAAAACATGTGACAATGTTATATTACAAGCATGGAACAATCAAAAATTATAGATACGTTTGAGACGTGTCACGCCACCGCTCCTCCGCCGCCCGTCCTGCGCCGCCGCTCCTGGCCGCCTACGCCTCCGTGCGCCGCCCCCACGCGCTTCTCCTCCGCCGACCGTCCTGCACCGCCGCTCCCGAGGGCCATGGCGTCCGAGCCCGTCAAGCCGGACGAGGGAGCGACTCTCTCTCGAGGGTCTGCTCCACCAAGAGGATGAGCCCACGCCGCCGCCGCCTCGAGATGAGAAGAACCCGATACCGCCGACGGGAAGCGGAGCGCCGCCTAGATGTGTATTGCTAATGTGAAATGATGTTGTGTAATTCTGTGAAAATGATGACATGTATTGCTTATTGCTGCTGTGAATTGCTGTGAAATGATGATGTCTTGCTGCTGTGAAATGCTAACATGTCGAATGCCCGTCGGGTCCCCAAACCCGTCAGGTCGCCGGCGGGTATTGGGGCGGGAGGCGGGGGCAGGTATGGGGTGCCAACCCCCGGCCCCGAACCCGACGGGTGCCATCCGGAGCCTAGCGCCTCCGAACAGACCCGAAAGTTAGGCCGGATACATTTTCGGGCAGTCTGGACAGATGGGCGTTCCGTTGGGGCCGTTTTTCTGTCCGGACCCCGTTGGGCTGTTCAGGCGCTTTCGGGGCTGGTCTAAAGGAAACTGCTATATTGCGCTCATTGGCGGCGCGGGAGGCTCCCGCTGCCTGCAGCGCCCACCAAATGGGCTGCAATGACGCGGCCCATAACAAATGCATTTTTATTTTCTATTTTGCTGTTTTATTTTTTACCAGAATTAAAAGGAAGTAAAAAAGAACGAACAAGAAAAAATAGTTTTTAAAATTTGAAAATTTATTGAATATGAACAAACTTTGAATTTGAATAATTTTTTAATATGATTTTTTTCAAAAATGAATAAATTTTTAAATTTGAACAAAATTTTAATTCGAACTCTTTTGAATTTGAATTTTTTGAAAGAAAAACCAAAATAAGAAACAAAAAGGAAAACAAAAGAAAAAGAAAAACGGAAACAGAAAACGATAATGAAAAAAACAGAGAAGAGAAAAAAATCGCCAACTGGGCCGGCCCATCAGGGGATTTCTTCAGGCGGCGGAGGCTTTCCTCGCCGCAAATGGGCGATATATAGCATTCAGCGAACCATACGGCTAGTTTGAGCTGTTGACTGATTTCACTTACATGGGCCGGGCTTGATTGCTCGTGCGGAAGAGCCACCAAGCACACGCCGGCCCGCGCGCACCAGCTGGCGGGCCCCTGCCGTCTAACCCCAGCCGTCGCTCGCCGTCGCCTTTCCTCCTCGCCTTCCCCACCAAGCTAAACCCTCGCTCGAATCAGCCCCCTCCATGAAACCCTAAGACCACCCTGCTCCTCAATCCGCCATCCCCCTCTCCGATGCAGGCGTTCGCGCGCCTCTCCTCCGCCGCCGCCACCAGAAGGGGTAAGCAACCGAGCCTCAAATGGTGCCTATACTTGGGTTGAATCAAATGCGCCTCGTTCCGGCGGCGCGTTACTCTGTTCGAGCTGATGATGTTTTGTTCCGATTATCCCCTTCCTCTCCAGTGATTTCGGGCGTGTCTGGCGCGGTCGCAAGGCCGTGGTACCGGACATGGCGAGGGAAGGCACACGCGGCGCCGCTGTCTTCTCAGGACCCACCCAAGGGCCAGAAGAAGAGGGAATCGCTATCGAAGAAAGAAAGGAAGGCCAGGATAGAGGAGTTTGTTGAGATGTACGTGGCCTTAGCTCAGTAGCAATTTGCGATTGTTATTCCTTGGCTTCAATTAATTTTAGCTGATTTTGCGTCTGAGAATTGTCATTTTTGTGCTGTTTCACTGGTTGCATTTTGAGAACTAGAAACCAATAGGATAAATGTAGCGGAACTTCTGCATAATCTGTAGTATAAAATTCTGGTCAAAAGTGTCGATTGATATGGAATAGCTTCTGCTTTGTCTCTGATCCAGTGATACCCACTAGTCTTACATTGGGTACTTCTGTTTAGTGCAGTTATCAGGCATCAAATGATGGTAAATTTCCGAGTATCACTATGATTCGTCAACTTGTTGGAGGGGGTCATTACACAGTGAGGGATGTACTCCTGGAAGTAAAGTACAATCAGATCAAGTTTCCATTTGATAAGTCTAAGGTAGCCCAGCCTCATGAGACAGACGAATGTGCTGAGCAATCAAGTCCCCAGGAGGAGAGTGGAGACAGTTCATTCAACCCCCAAAGCTTCAATGGAAAACAAGATGAAGATGGCACACTCCCCTCCCAGAAAGATTCTGCTGCCGGCACTGTTGTAATGGAAAACGTACACTCTTTTTCACCTTTATTTTCCAGCTGTTCCGTGGGCGCTTTATTTCAGCTTAACGTTTCCGTGGGGCAATTGGAAACATGATTCTAACACTGTCCTGGATGTCTTTATTTTCATATGCCTGATAATATTTTGTCCTGCAGAATGAACCAGGGAGATCTCTAGAGTCACAAGGCTCTTCGCAATACAATGGAGAAATTGGAGTTACCAAACAAATTCTGCACCCTGCAAATGCAGATGACTCAATTGTACCAGAACAAGCAGAAATTGACGGCGCAAAGGTTGTAATGCTATGCACTTCAAAAGTTCTTCTAATACCATTATTCTGTACGCACACAAGATTTTGCAGCTATTTTTCTCTCATATTCAGACTGAAGGTTCCTTATCTTTTGGCGTGAATTATAACCAGGCAAAGATGCAGTTGGATAACTCTAAGGCAGCTCAGCTACACGAGACAGCTGAATGTGCTGATCAATCAAGGCCCAAGGAGGTGAGTGCAAACAGTTCGTTCAACCCTCAACACTTCAGTGGAAAACAGGATCAAGATGACACACTCCTTTCCCAGAAAGATTCTGCTACCGGCACTGTAATCATGGAAAACATACACTCGCTTTTCTCTTTTAGTTTCAACTATTCCTCTGCCATATTTTCTTACACTTCAATATTTCAATGGGGCAACTGGAAACATGATTCGAACAATACTTGGGTTTCTTTATTTTCCTATGCCTAATATTATGTTGTCCTGCAGAATGAACCACAGAGATCTCTAGAATCACAAGACTCATCTCGTTACGATGGAGAAACTAAAATTGCCAATCAAGATTTGTCCACTGCAGATGCAAATGACCCCACTGTATCAAAACAAACAGAAATTGACAGCATGAAGGTTCTAATGCTATGCACTTCAAATATTCTCCCAAGACCGTTATTTTTGTATGTTGACAAGATATTGTAGCCATTTTCCTCAAAATTACCGTGCATATGCAGATTGAAGCTCCCATACCTTTGGAACTAGAGACTAAATCAGACTCTGAGAATCGTCAAGGGAAACTGAAGCTAGCAAGCTGCATGTGAATAATGTGGAAAATTTCGAGAATCCAAGTGAACCAACCATATCCAATCAAACTGAAAGTGGCAAGGTGATCAAGGGAAATGTACTTGACAGGTATTGTCTGTTACATTCTAAATGGCTAAATGCTTATATTGATAATAGTGATTACATCAAATGTATCAGCAAATCATTTCTTATACATTATTATGATAAATATTCTTGCATCATATTGAGTTTTCAGTATTATCTGTAGCTGGACAATGGGACAGTATAGTCACCTTTTGCTTGTCAGAGCTGGGTCTCCTCCAATTTATATCATCCTGTTGTGAAATCCTATCGGTTCTGGTCACTGAGAAAATAGTCCATGTTATCAAGCATCGCGAACTTGTGACTTCATAATTTTACCCAGAAACATCAATTGATCCGAACCAACCTAGGATTCAGGTTGCTGGACCTGTGATTCCGAGAGCGCTTCCCAGCATAATACTACCAGGAAACAACTAAAAACAGAGCCACAGGCACTCTGGGAACTGCGCTGGGACATATTTAAGACCCCTACTTGGGGTTCAGAATGCCAGGAAAATATTACTTCAGTTCTTTTGTGTTGAAACTCCTCTAACCGCTGAATTTGACCAATTTCTATTTCAGATTACCTGCTGAGCATGTTTAATTTACAGTTTGACCAAGTCATTTGATTGAAAAGCTCAACACCCATATTATATCCCCTATATGTGCACTAGCTTTGTATAAATATCGTAAATTGTTTCCTTTCGTGAATGGCTATAAATGGAATGTGTTACTGGATTGCATTATTGATTACAATTTGCTTGATACAAACATGCTGGGTATTTCAGTTTTTTTTGTAAACGTAAATGCTGGATGTCCTGTTCATATTTTTGTCTCTTTATGCTGCGCAGAGAAGAGAACCCCGAGGTTGAGCAGCAGGGATCTGCCAAGACAGGTCTCTTAGGGAGCCTGAAATCACTTGCTTCTGGGATCAGAAACTTCTGGAGGAATCTGTAAATTCGTCTCTTTTGGCTCTAAGCTAGCACACGCGAGGTCCCCTTGTTTATCATTTTGTGAGCCTGGAGCAGCTTGTGAAGCTTTGTGAAGGCTACAGAGTTAATGATCTAATTGCCCCATGTTTAGCATTTTTCGAGCCAGAAGAAACTGTGAAGTTTTAGTTTTACACTATCGAGCATTAGTCTGATTCCCGCCGTTGTCATGTTTAATATAAGCTAAGATAAGAGCATGTTTCAGCGTATCCAGTATCCAAAAGCTGGTCATGATGTTGACGAGATGACGTTGGCTTTGCTTTGCTTGTTGTCATAACTCACAAGTCATCACGGAAAGTATAGCATATCAGCATCCCAGGCTTGACTTTTTCAGATTGAACCTCTTTGGTGGAAACGATTGAGGGCTTCTTTCCATTATAGGATTTTCAAAGAAATTTTTGAGGGTCTGAATCTGAGGAAGTTTTTCTATGGAAGCCCTTTGGGTTGTAGGAATTAGGTGACCTTATTTTAATTTTTCTTTCAGACACTTTCACTTATATATCTACTCCCTACCTTAGATCCTCTAAAATTCATGTTCTTGTACACCATGCGAAAATAGCCATGTAGAAATTGTGTGTTCTGAAAGCCTATATATAGGATTAGAGCATCTCCACCGCACCCCCAAACGACTCACCCAAATGGCCAATAGATTACCGGACAAGAAATCGACAACAGCGATGCCCCCCGTCTGTCTGCCCGACCCAATTTTTGTTCGACACCCCCGAGCGGGACTTCAAACTTCGGCCAGCCTTGGGGTGTCCGACAGGCAGGTCCCAGTTGTCATACACACGGAGCGACCGCACGCAAGGTGCTCGGTTGTTTGCCAACAAATCATTTTCTTTCTTGTTGGTTCATTGCATAGCTTCATTGTTCATTAATTGTAATTCAATAGGCTATGAATAGCGACGATTAAATTATGTTTCACCAAATGACGAAAAAGGACGCCAATCTTGCAGACGATGATGAAGAGAATCAGATGGTTCTCGATGTTCTTTTAGCTGCTCAGTCGGAGCTAGATGCCACTCCCAAACGCAGAGGATCGAGCATTGGACGGCTAGCCAACAAGAAACGTTACAGGACAATGGGTCATGTGCTTCTTTTTAATGATTATTTTTCGTAGACCCTAGCAAATAATGATTGTGATTTTCGACGGCGCTTTAGGATGCAGTGGAAAATGTTCATAGCATGGTGTTCGACTATGATGAATACTTCGAGCTAAAAAAAGATTGCACGGACTTTTATGATTCTCACTCATTAGAATTGCACTGCTGCTATACAGTGTCTGCATATGGAGCTCCCGGTGAGTTTTTGGACGACTACCTCCTTATGTCTGAATCCACAACCATTGAAGCCACATACAAGTTTTGTAGGGCAGTGAATGCAATGTTTAGACCAACCTATCTAAGAGCACCAAATGAAGCAGACACAGGCGAATCATGGCACAAGGTGGAGCGGAGGATTTATTGGGATAATTGGGAGCATCGATTGTATGCATTGGAGATAAAAAATGTCCATTCGCTCGACAAGGGATGTATAACGGAGGATATGTTGAAGTGTGCAGTGTTATATTTGAATATGTAGCAAATTATGATACGTGGATTTGGCACACATTTTTTGGCATGACCGATTCTCACAATGACATCAACGTGCCGCAATGCTTTCCGGTGTTTGTGAGACTTGTTGAATCAAACTTCGGACTACAACTATGTGATCAACGACCATGACCATGTTAAGTGGTACTACCTAGAAGATGTCATCTATACTCGTTGGTCGACATTTGCGAAGACAATTCGCAACCGTGTTGGTGAGGCAAATTCTCACTTTGCATCCAAACAAGAGAATGTCTGAAAAGATGTGGAGCGAGCATTAGGTGTGCTCCAGCCCGGGTTTGCGATTGTCACGTAACCTTCTCTATCTTGGTCGCTAGAGCAGATGTGAGAGATCATAAATGCTTGTGTTATCATGAACAACATGATCATCGAGAATGAGCGAGATGCTATCATGGTGTTCAATGAGCCCTTTGAGTACCAGGGCCCCTTGTCGAGCCACAACAGAGCGTGCCGGCCGAAATGTCTGATTCCCTTGCCATTTATTAACAAATTCATGAGGAACATGATCAACTGCAGAATTATCTAGTCGCGCACTTGTGGACGCTTCGAGCACACGAGTAGTTCGAGTGTCTCATGTGTGTTTCTGAAACTTGCCGAATTTGAATTTGAATTGTTGTAATAAATGAACTTTTCTATGTTCAAATTATTATTGGACTACGCAATCACGTTTTATGTGATTTAGATAGAAATATGAGCATATTGAGTACCCGTTGTGCCGGATATATGTCTGTTACGATACTATTTGCTCGGACAAAATTTTAGGAGTGCCGGAGGAGATGCTCTTAGGGCCTCACAGAGTTGAGAAAACACAACAACAGGGAAAATACAAGAAACTCAATTTGTCGGGAAAACTACAGAAACAGTCCTTTGGATAAACACAAGAAAATGCTCTCGAACCTACGCGCTTGAGTCTAAGAAAGATGGAGTAGATGTTCAAATGCATAGGGAAATGAAGCATATGATTCCAGTCCAAAGCAATTTAGCTAGCTTCATTCTCTTGATCCAAAGACAATCCATTAGAAAAGAAATGAAGGACTATAATTCTATAAAAAACTTAAATGCCTATAATCCAAAGAGGACCTAACCGAAACTCCTGCAAAATCCAAAGAAGCCATGAGTTTCAGTTGAATCCTGTGTTCAGCCATTTCTCACCCAGTCAGCAAGGCCTCCCTCCACTTGTCTTCATGGCCTGACCGTGACCGTGGACGCCAACTCAGCCTCCGTGCGGCGCACCCTTCAGACCGGCACAAGGCGCTGGAAGAGGAAGACAAAAAGAACACCAAGAGGCAGCAAAGCCCCCAAAGCAAGGAGAAGGCTTCCTTCCAGTCCAATCAAGCCAAGCGCCAGGGGTCATGGGGATCGTGGAGACGTGGGTGCGCGAGAAGCCCATCCGCACCTTCTCGCCCGCCTAACCAGCCAGTCGGCCGCCGCCTCCACCACCACCTCATCCGCGGCGGCCGACGGCGAGACCGGCGTCGGCCGCGGCGCAGCCGATGGAGGCATACCGCAGCTCTCCTCCATCGCCAACTCCGTCGTCGCCCGCTGCGCAGGGTATGGCCTCCCGAACCGCAAATTCACTCCGGTGGGGGGATAGAGGGGGAGATAGACGTTTGATTGAAGTAACCTACTGCTTGCTCTTCTCCTCGAATAGTTCATACATAGCAAAATCGTTTTGAAATCACAGCGCACCTGTTGCTGATAGCTTGCCCCAAATTCGGTCGATTTATCCGACTTTCATAACTAGCATAATGGTTTTGGTGTATGACCATTGACTTTCTTCACATGAATCGGGTACACCTGTATTTTGTACTTCCCCACGTTGCTAGCCTGCACATCAATTGATAAATTATGCATTGGGTAAGACCCGGCGTTCTATGAAAGGAATGGAGGAAGCAGCATACGAAAAGAATTGAGTAACCTAATCAAAATTCAGGTGCTATCTAAAATTAGCTCATATAGAATTCTGTAACTTTAAAGACATAACATGACCCTATGTCCTCTCAAGTTTTTCCAGTCATGCGGTTTTATTCATACAAGCATCTACTTCAGTTACTCTCAAAATGCTTAGTTCTGAAGTGAAGTGCTTAGTTTCCTCCGTTTTACGATTTCAGGATTCTTGCTCTTGCAACTGAAAACTTGCAGCAAAGTTTTGAGGCCGATTTCCCAGATAATCATAAGGAACCCAATACATATGGAAGAGAGCTATTAGAGTACTGCTGCCACAAAGCTCTTCATGAAGTAACAACACGTCCAGACTATTTGGCTGATAAGGATCTTCGTCGTTTAATGTTCGATATGATGCTTGCATGGGAAAACCCAGGTGCTGAGGATGAATTGATAGAAAATGTGAGAGATCTCATTGCTGTACTTGGTCATAAGATGCCATTTTCTCTTTTCTTTTAACCAAAAATATATAAATGCTCTCTCGTCTGTATTTTCTGAAGAGAAAAGTCAGCCTATTGATTTAATTTATGAAATTCATCACTTTTTCTAATTTTATCTTGATGGCCAGGATACTTTGCGTAATGCCGTGGAGATTGAAGATGAAGATGAGGGATCAATTTTCTATGCAAGTTCCACAAGTTTAGCTGTTCAAGTTAGTTCCTTTTTGCGAAACATCATTTTTTTTGCCAGGATCATATTGCTTTCATGTGCGAACACATGTTGATCTAATGTTATTCACTTTTAGGTCAATGAAATGAAAACAGTTGGGTTAAGTGCTTTTAAACGAATAGCGCCTTCGTGCCCAATAATAGCCGACTTGGTTACTGTCCACAATCTGTTTGATGCACTAACATGTTCATCTGGTGGCCGGTTACACTATTTCGTATACGACAAGTATCTCAAAAGTTTAGACCGGTAAGAGTTACAATTGTACATATCATCAAACTCCATATGTATTTGCCCTGCCTTTTGTAAATGTCTTTATGGAATTAATGCATAAATAACTTTCTATCACTGGCTGTTCTTTTTGTGCTTTGCTTTGTTTTGAGTTAAATAGAACAAATTCATACACTCCACATCTGCAGTTTAACAGCACGAGGTGTTCTTGTAGAACCGATACTGTATTAGTAGTGCATTGTGCTATGAATCTATGATTGACTGGTTGTCTTAAGAAATATATTAAGCGTAGTTTTGTGTTATTTTTTAGGGTATTCAAATCTGTCAAAGGAATCATGCAGTCACCACTTGCTTCAAATTTTCATCTTAATACTGGGGAGTGTATCTTAGCTGTCGAGGGAGATAGGCCTATTTATCCTGTATTGCAGCATATTGGAATATCAGCTTGGCCAGGTGAATTAGTTGGCTGGCATCTAACTTCTCAATTTGCAGCCATACTTTTTTTTGGGATGTCATTGATATTTCCGTTCTTTTTGGCAGGAACGCTGATCCTAACAACACACGCTCTGTATTTCCAGAGTATCAGAGTGGGTTATGGTGATAAGATTGTTAAATATGATTTAGCAAAAGATTCAAATCAAGTGATTAAACGTGATTTTACTGGACCATTGGGTGTTCGCCTATTTGATAAAGCTGTGATGTACAAGTCAAACACTCTGTAAGTATTAAAAAAGGAAGGGTTCTCTAATACCTATTTTACTGAGGACCGCAGGTGTATTTTCATTTGTCTTTAAAAAAGTTAACAACACCTTATTTGCAGAACAGAACCAATCTATTTTGACTTTCCTGAGTTAGGAGGACCCTCACGAAGAAACTATTGGTTAGCAATCACTCGTGAAGTAATGCAGGTGAATAAATTCATCAGGAAATTTAATCTTGAAGATATTCAAAAAGCGGAAGCACTCTCAAAAGCTATCCTGGGCATCTTGAGATACTCTGCTGTAAAAGAAGTATTTCATATTGCTCCTTCTCACTTCAAGACAACACTCACTTTTAGCTTAGCAGAAAAGCTCCAAAAGGAGACATGGTATTAGAGGCCCTATATAATAACTACTTTCAACTGTTGGACACTACGTTGAGCCATTTGGCAACTGTTATCAGCAGTTAACAGAACGTCGAAGACTCATACTGTACCATTTGCATTATATGCTCTCTCTAGAATGGGTTTTATCTTGCGGAATAGAAAAGATGAGACTGAAAAAGAGGTAAGCTTTTGTGCTGCTTGCGTTGGCGTAACAAAATCTCTTGAGGCTGCTTTGGAAGAGTCATTTTGTTATTCTGAAAGAATAGAGGCAGCACGTGCTACGGTTGATCAAGTAAAGGTGGAAGGTCTTGATGCAAATCTTGCCCTCATGCAGGTGTGTTGATATTAATCAGTTTAAATTGTTCTCTTGAATGGCTTTTTAAATTTGGTAGAGCCATGTTTTTTATTGCTTTGGGTTCAATAGATAATATGTAGTTTGGATCTGGTAAATGTTTTAGTTCTTCACATGGATATTATGCTCTTGGAGCATACGCTCCTATTATTGGTTCGGATACCTGTGCATTTGAAAAAAAACTCAAAAATCTTACTTCAAAATTTTGAAAACATAATTCAAAGTGTTTGCAACATATGATCAGACGTTCGCTTAAAATGGTACTCCCTCTGGTCCGAAATAATTGACGTGAATGGTGAGCTACGGCTGTACAAGTTTGTATAGGGCTGGCGACAATAAATTCGGATCGGAGGGAGTATAAGAGTGGTAAACTTGAGAGGAAATTATGTCATGTTATGTATTTAAAGTTTTATATGATTTTTTATGAGAAGTTCTTTAGTATTGTTTTTGTGCAGTCCAAGATGATCATTCTGTACTGTTATTATGATTTTTTGGTGGAACCTTTGAAGTGCACTGTTTTCTTTGCGTACGATCTTAAAAGTATATTTTGCATTTCCCTGTAATAGTTATTTTTGGTGTACACGATGCACTTTAACAATGTCAAAGGGCCAAGCGTTATGTCTATGCTTATTGAATAGATTCATGGTTCACAATCTTGATTCATGATGATTCATTTTCATGTATTTGTTCTTTTGTTCCAAGTATACATCCATTACCGCCAAATGAAATAGGAAGAGAAATTCTTAGGTGACTAGGATCAGCAGATATGTAATCCATACTCTGAGTTTTGTAACAGAGTGATGTATTAGAAAATTGTGCCATCTTTCATGCCTGCATGCTGTGTTTTCCGATGCCCTTTTCTATTCACCCATGCAAGTATGCAACTCCATTTTAATTGCACTAGTTCGTCACAGGTTTTGTTTATATTCATGTAATAGTTGTACTGCTGCATCACACATGTTTTCCCTTGGCTGGTCAGCACCTATATGGTACTATATTGCTGTACACCAGTACACGACTCGAGTTTGATAGATTAACCCTTATATTGCAGGAGCTACTTTTCCCCATTATTCAAGCAGGCAAACTTATTAACTCTTTAACCAGTGGGAAGATCCTGTGAAATCATTTCTTTCTTAGCTTTTATCCTGTATATTATTCAAAGGTAATTTTGTTGTGGTTGTTGGATCTTATCAAGTATGCTTACATATATTATGTTTCTTACTATGTGTGTTCTTTGTTGTGTAGCGGGCTTTTCAATTACACCGTGCCCTCTGTTTTCCTAGTTTCTGCTATAGTTATGATGTGGCATAAGTACAGTGGAGAAGAAAAATTGTTGGAAGTGCTTGAAGTAAGAGCTCCTCCAAGTAAGAATCCTGTTGAGCAAATCTTGACATTGCAGGATGCTATATCCAAGTTGGAAGAAACTCTACAGACTGTAATCATTGTGTCTTCCAAGCTCAGAGCTATCTTGTTTGCAGCTGTTCCAAAGGTTTGTCTTTGCTGTTGCTTCGATTATCTGATAGGGATAGAGACAGCCTAGCAAAATCACCGTACATTGATACACTATCATAAACAATCTCTTGACATGCCTATCGCTCGATGTATTTTGTTTTGCAATGTGAGACAACTTAGTGATAATATTTTAGTTGACTCATTGGATATGAGCCATTTCTAGCCCACATGCAACATTTTGTACCCACCTTTACTTTACAAAGAGATCAATCTGCCAAATGGTAACCTCCATCTCTTTCCATGCACAGGCAACACAAATGGTCGCAGTGGCATCTCTTGCTGCAGCTGCATTTGTTATCTTGACGCCTCCCAGGCATCTTCTCCTGATGGTAGTCCTAGAAGTCTACACAAGTGAGATGCCACTAAGGAAGCAAGAACACGGAGAAGTTCCGTAGAACGGTTTAGAGAGTGGTGGGCCCGTATTCCAGCTGCTCCTGTGCAGATGATCAGACCTAACGAAAACAAGAAAAAGATATGACTATGAGCTTTGTATCCATTGCAACAAGCTCTCACAGTTTTCTCCAGTCTCCTTGGTAACTAGCAGCTAAACCTACAAACCTGTACAGATATCACCCATTATAGAGTGCAATTGCACTGGCCACCCCTGATTATACTCATGTTAATGATTGTATAGTGGCATTGCTTGGATGTATAGAAATATACAAATATGGCTACAAATTGTGTTGAATTTTCTTTACTTGAGTGTTAACTTCGCTTAGAGTACAAAGTCTAAATGTGGTGTTTTCTCCATTGGTGTCGATGTCTATGGAGGTTGCCCAGATTACGGTGCTTTGCTTGGCAATGTAAAGCTGGATCTGAAAGTGTAATGCTTTCTCGACAGAGTTGTTCCCTCTAACTGGCAACCTTCAAGTTTGAGCCGTTGTTTTTTGCGCGCTCTTTCCTGACACCGATTCGTTGTGCAAGTTTTGTTAGTGTAGGCAGGTAGCTGAGCAACGGTGGTAGGTGGCAGGAAGACT